>ML108333.1:124696-244242 GCA_003697995.1 Taxidea taxus jeffersonii
TTTTTTTCTGGGACGTCTGGGTGGCTCAGTGGGTTAAGCGCTGCCTTCGGCTCGGGTCATGATCCCAGAGTCCTGGAATTGAGTCTCACGTCGAGCTCTCTGCTTGGCAGGGAGCTTGCTTCTCCCTTCCCCGCTCTGCCTGCCTCTCTGCCTACTTGTGTGATCTCTGTCTGTCAAATAAATAAATAAAACCTTAAAAAAAATCCATGTATAACTTAAAAATTTTTTTTCTTTATTTAACAGAGAGAGCACAAGTAGGCATAGAGGCAGGTAAAGGGAGAGGGGGGAGCAGGCTCCCTGCCCAGCAGAGAGCCCGATGCAGGGTTCGATCCCAGGACTCTGAGATCATGACCAGAGCCAAAGGCAGAGACTTAACCCACTGAGCCACCCAGGTGCCCCGCACTCCTCCTTCTTAAAGATTTTATATATTTATTTGACAGAGTGAGCGAGAGAACACACAAGCAGGCAGAGCGGCAGGCAGAGAGAGAGAGGGAGAAGCAGGCTCCCTGTTGAGCAGAGACCTCCTATGCCAAGCTTGATCCCAGGATCCTGGGATCATGACTTGAAACAAAGGCAGACACTTAACTGAGCCACCCAGGTGCCCCAGGTTTTTTTTTTTTTAATTAAAACGTTTTTAAAAGGGTTTATTTATTTGAGAGAGAGAGAGAGAGAGAGAGAGTGAGTGGTGGTGGAGGGTGCAGAGGGAGAGGGAGGGGGGAGAGAGAATCTTGAGTAGACTCCCTGCTGAGCATGGAGCTTGACATAGGGATCGATCTCATAACCCTGAGATTTCTGACTTGAGTCAAAACCAAGAGTTGGATGTTTAACTGACTGAGCCACCCAGACATTCCCACTCAGCTTTTTTTTTTTTTTTAAGATTTTATTTATTTATTTATTAGAGAGAGAGAGAGAGAGAGCGCGCGCACACAAGCTCAGGCAGACAGAGTGGCTGGCAGAGGGAGAAGCAGGCTCCCTGCTGAGCAAGGAGCCCGATGTGGGACTCGATCCCAGGATCACCGGGATCATGACCTGAGCCGAAGGCAGCTGCTTAACCAACTGAGCCACCCAGGCGTCCCCCCACTCAGCTTTTTAATTGCAGTTACTGGTACATTTCATTTCTCCAAGACTGTAACTTCTCAAAGGTTCTAACTGCATTTTGCTTTTCTCTAAGTCCCTAACAGTGCTCACAAAGTTTAGTGCACATATTTGAAAGATTACTAAATGAAATGACAGGTCTTAAGGTACAGAAATGCAGGGTCCAGGAGCTTCAATAACCTGTGTCCAGGCATGCCACTAGGGAATACTGAATTCTGAATCTCTGGACAGAGGCAGCACAATGGGGCACACATAGACTGGAAGAAAATTAAAGCTGAACCCAACTTGGTAATGAACAGCCCCCACCAAGGAGCTATGCTTGTCAGGGTGCTCTGGGTCCTTCAGCTTCCTGGGGATAATCCTGTTAAAATTAAAAAACGAAACAAAACACCTTCACTGAGGTATAATTCATATAACATACTTAAAATGTATGATTCAGGGGTGCCTGGGTGGCTAAGTTGGTTAAGTGGCTGCCTTTGGCTCAGGTCATGATCTCAGGGTCCTGAATCAGGCTCTCTGCTCAGCGAGGTCTGCCTCTCCTTCTCCCCTTTCTCCTCCCCTGCTTGTGGTCTCTTGCTTGTACTCTCTCAAATAAATAAAATCTTTTTTAAAAAGATGTATGAGGGACGCCTGGGTGGCTCAGTTGGTTGGGCGGCTGCCTTCGGCTCAGGTCATGATCCCAGCGTCCTGGGATCGAGTCCCACATCGGGCTCCTTGCTCAGCAGGGAGCCTGCTTCTCCCTCTGCCTCTGCCTGCCGCTCTGTCTGCCTGTGCTCGCTCCTGCTCTCTCTCTGACAAATAAATAAATAAAATCTTAAAAAAAAAAAAAAGATGTATGATTTGGGACGCCTGGGTGGCTCAGTTGGTTAAGCCGCTGCCTTTGGCTCAGGTCATGATCCCAGTGTCCTGGGATCGAGTCCCGCATCGGGCTACTTGCTCGGCAGGGAGCCTGCTTCTCTCTCTGCCTCTGCCTGCCACTCTGTCAGCCTGTGCTCGCTCTCTCTGACAAATAAATAAATTTTTAAAAAAATCTTAAAAAAAAAGATGTATGATTCAATGATTTTTAATATGCATTGAGTTGTGCATCTATCCCCATAATCTAAAAATTACCAACACTCCAGCAAGAAAACTTGTACCCATGAGTAGTCACTCCCCATTCCTCCTCTGTTTCACAGATAGGTCCACAGCCCAGGCTTGACTGTGAACATGAATACCACTCCTATAGAAGTGCAGAACAGAATCCCTGAAATATTTTTCAGATACGTTTGTGTCAGGTGAGTGAGCCACAGGATGGCTACAAAATACAAGTCACTCTTGATGATTCAGATTTAAATAACCTTCAGTGAGCCCCCACCTTGAGTCAGGCAATTAATTTAAACACACCACCTCATTTAATCACAACACACACAGGGGGAAAGTTTTATTGCCTCAATTTTAAGGATGACAAAATGGTGCTTACCCCGAGAGATCAGGTAGCTAGCTACCTCACAGTCACAAAGCCACTGAGGAGCAGAGCTGCCACAAGGACTTGACTGTCCCTTGGAAGGCCCGGGTAGACAGACAAAAATAGGGTCGGGGCTGCAAACCACATGTCTACAGGGGCCAGGTATGAGAAAACAGGAGCAGTGGGAGGAGCATGTGTATCCTCTAAGACAGCAAGTTGCTGATTAGCACTGCGCAAGGAGGCCAGGTAAGAATGTGGGTCTCATGTGGCCAGCTTTCTGATTTCTCCATAAATGCTAAAAGTCCAGAATTTTCATGAACTATCCCAATTTTTAAGTAAGGAGTCAACAGCCAAACAAAATACCCCTGCAGGTAAAATTTGGCCCAGAGACTGCTATAAATGCATTCCTTTGGTTTAGTACGTATTTTCCTTTTCATTCCTTTTTCAACAGGCTCCAAGTGAGGTAACGTTCAACTCGTAGTTGCCATTCCACAGGCGAAAACAGGTTGGTTAACTCGGGGTGGGAAGGCAGTGGTGCCTCCTGGCCCCGGGGACTTTGATGCTGAGGAAGAAATTAAGTCATTGTCTTCAGGGAGCTGGTCCTGCCAAGCGCTCTGCGAAGGAATGAGACAAACATTTGGGTGCAAACAGGGGACCTGGGCCGGCCCAGAACGAGAGTCTTGTTGACCCGTATGGGTTTTAGGTAGAACGGATGAGAGCGAGCTTTCAGTTGTTCAATACAGAATTGAAACCCAAAGGAGGATACCACTCTCCTAAGGAGGAAACGACACACACTCTTAAATCTCTCGCTGGGTGGGTGCTTCAGTTTCCTCAACTGGAAAAGGAGCGGATTAGCACCCCTCGCCAGCACAGTTCACCGGAAGCAGGTAGAAAAGCGCTTGGGCTAGGAGAGGGGGCTAAGCGGGAGGACGTTTCGCTATGATGTGAAGGGTCCTGGAAGTAGTACCAGGAAAACAGCCTATCCGCGGTGGGCCTGAAGTCGCAAGAAGGGGCCGGAGCCCGAGT
Source organism: Taxidea taxus jeffersonii (assembly GCA_003697995.1). Lineage (NCBI taxonomy): Eukaryota > Metazoa > Chordata > Mammalia > Carnivora > Mustelidae > Taxidea > Taxidea taxus. The sequence goes on from ML108333.1 coordinate 128,262, forward strand.
CGGGGGCGACCGGATTCGCGGATCTGGGCGCCTCGACCCCGCCCACCCCACCCAGAAGGCCGCGGGGCAGCTCCATAAGTTCACCGGAGACACGCCCCACCCACACTTCTGGCGCGCGACCCGGAAGCGGAAGGGGCTCGTCTCTTTACCTCTTCCGTGCGTCCATCCTGCGTTGTTGCGGAGGAGCGGGACCCAGCAGCAACGGCTTTGGTAGCGTGCGGTGAGGGGAGCGAACTCTGAGATCCCGGGACAGCCGCGGCCATGGCGGATGTGACCGCCCGTAGCCTGCAGTACGAGTACAAGGCGGTGCGTGTGGGCTCGGGGGAGGACCCAGGCTAGGAAACCCACTGGGGAGTGGGAGGCGGAGGTTCTAGTCTGAAGGCCTGCAGGTGAACCACGAAAACGGAGTCGAAATCAGATCCGGGCAAAGGTGGGGGTACATGGCGATAGGAATAACCCCAGTAGGGCCTAGGTTGGTCGGGATAGGCTAAGAGCTCTGCTAGGAGTGTTTGTTCCCTGTCCCCTCGGCTCCATACCTGCCTTCTTCTGTGTCACCCCCAGCGTGCCAGCACTTTTCCCAGGTGTGGGTTATCGGAGGCATTGTTAGGAGTCAGGACCGTTCAGTTGATTTGATCGCTCTTTCTCGTGTGCAGTTGTGTGGCACTCTTTAATCTTGAGGAAAATCTCTTACTCCGAATGTGCTTATCAGCACTTAGTTGCTGCAGTTCTTACTAACTTTGATATTATCAAGTTGTATTGCTGTGATATAGGAAGTGGCCCTACTCCTGTCAGTACTTGGATAACATTGTGATCTTTTCAGAACTCGAATCTTGTCCTACAAGCTGACCGCTCTCTCATTGACCGGACCCGGCGGGATGAACCCACCGGAGAGGTGCTGTCCCTGGTTGGGAAGTTGGAGGGCACCCGGATGGGAGATAAGGCTCAACGGACCAAACCACAGATGCAGGAGGAAAGAAGAGCCAAGTGAGTACCAAGGAGAAAATGATTTTGGGAGGATACACAATCCACCTTTTCTTGAGCATTTGAGCAGTGTTTTTGCCGAAATGTTTAGTGCAAGATGAGTAGTGAAGTGAGAAAACAACTTTTATAATGATTTTATTTATTTATTTATTTGGGAGACAGAGCAGGTTTAGGGGCAGAGGGAGAGGGACAGACACATTCTCTGCTGAGCAATAGCCAACTCAGGGCTTGATCCCACCACTCTGAGATCATGACCTGAGCCAAAGTCAAAAGTCAGGCATTTAAGCAACTGAGCCACCCAGGCACCCTGAGAAAACAACTTTTAGATCTTTTTCTAATATATATGTTTCTGATCCATAGAGAGATCTTAATCTTTTCCACAGTATTTCCAAGGCCCTTGCTATTCCCTGTCTCATTAATTCTTTTTCTTCCATTATACACTTCCCACCCCTGTTTCTTTCCTCTGATATTGCCCACTTCCTGCTTTCCTTGGTATGGACTAATATTCAGGTATCCATAATATGAAAGTCAGGTTGTTTGTTTTTTTTGTTTTTGTTGTGGTTTCTTTTTCTTTTTTGAGGATATATTTCAAAACTGAAATGATAATTGAACTTTACTTCATCTTTATATTTTGAAATCCCTGATATCTTTGTCTCTTTCTTCTCTCCCATCCCATCTTCTCTTCATCCCAAGATGAAGTCTCAAAAATTGGCAGGCCCAGTTTTAATTAGTTATATATATATATATATATATATATTTTTTAAGATTTTATTTATTTGTCAGATAGAGAGAGAGCACAGGAGCGAGCACAGGCAGACAGAGTGGCAGGCAGAGGGAGAAGCAGGCTCACCGCCGAGCATGGAGCCCGATGTGGGACTCGATCCCAGGACGCTGGGATCATGACCCGAGCTGAAGGCAGCCGCTCAACCAACTGAGCCACCCAGGCGTCCCAGTTATATATATATTTTTAAAGATTTTATTTTTAAGTAGTTTCTGCAGCATGGGGCTTGAACCCACAATTCCAGGATCGAGTTGCATGCTCTTTTGACTGAGCCAGTCAAGCCACCCTTGATTAGATATATTTGGAATGAGTTAATACATCACTGGTTCTCCACTTTGCAGAGTGTGGCTTCCTTTCCAGGTTTGTTATAATTTGTTGGGAATCAATGGCAGTAGATTCCTTTGGAGCCTCTTTCTCTAGCTGGAAAAAGAAAATGTATGTGAGAGGTAGCAAGTCGAAATTTGATTTAATAGTGTTGTCATGCCAAGTAAGAAGGGTTGTCCTTTTTCAAATGAATGGGAGGCTGTCTCATTGCAACGTTTATTGCATTTAGCGAGAGAATAACAAAGAATTCCCTTCCTGTTAACTGTGTTCCCATAAAGATGGCCGAGTGGAGGGATGCCTGGGTGGCTCAGTTGGTTGAGCATTTTCCTTTGGCTTGGGTCATGATCCCGGAGTCCTGGGATCGAGTCCCATATTGGGCTCCCTGCTGAGTGAGGAGTCTCCTTCTCTCTCTTCCCCTCCCCCGCTCATGTTCTTTTTCTTTCTCACTCTCTCAAATAAATAAAATCTTAAAAAAAAAAAAGATGGCTGAATGGGCATCATTTGCTGAGGTACAGATGCATGGTTTGTTTGTTTGTTTTTTAAGATTTTATTTATTCATTTGCTAGAGATTACAAGTAGGCAGAGAGGCAGGCAGAGAGAGAGGGGGAAGCAGACTCCCTGCTGAGCAGAGAGCCGGATTCGGGACTCGATCCCACACCATGACCTGAGCCAAAGGCAGAGGCTTAACCCACTGAGCCACCCAGGTGCCCCAGATTCATGTTTTTAAATATAACCTGTGTGCCATGAAGCTGAGGAGAGGAAGGTAGGCTTGATTTAGTTTTGTCTTTTGGGGTGTAGGTTCTGCTTGTTAAACATCATGTGTTCATTAGGCGAAGAAAGCGTGATGAGGACCGACATGACATTAACAAGATGAAGGGTTATACCCTGCTGTCCGAGGGCATTGATGAGATGGTGGGCATCATCTATAAGCCCAAGACTAAAGAGACCCGGGAGACCTATGAGGTGCTGCTCAGCTTCATCCAGGCTGCCCTTGGAGACCAGGTGAGGAAGCCATAGGGTGAAGCTGCATTTTTTGGAGAGGGAGCGAGTCAACGGGGAGGTACCAGAAGAACCTTGTCTGTGGATTTTTCTGTGTGGGCCATAGCAGTTTGTAGAAGTGGCTGATGTTTAGTGAGCACTCACTTTATGTGGAATAGTGCTTTCCGTGCTTGCTTTCATTCCTCACGGTTTAGCTCTGTGACTAGGTGCAATTAATACTCATTTTCCATTTTATCAGTGAGAGATAAGAGGCAAAGAATAGTTGGGTAATTTTCCCACATCACAGAGGTGGTATTCGGCAGGGCCACCATATGAGCTTGGGTGTTCTATATCCGGAATCCACGCTGTTGACCATTATACATGTGGGATTAGATTAAGGGTCTTTATGAGTCTCAGAGGCTCTGGTGAGGACGAAGAATTACCAAAAGTTTGCTGGGCCGGAGGAGCACTGAGCAGTGTCTCTGTCGCCTGGAGAAATGCGCCACACTGTGATGGAAGCTGGGTCCTAATCTTTTTAAATCCACCTACCTAATCTTTTTAAAAACAGATGGGTTTTCCTAACAGTTGTTGCGTTTTTTAGTTAATAGTAATGAAAACGGGTCAGAACCTGGTATTCAGGTTTTAAAGAGGTGTGGGTCTTCATATCCCATTGTTATGTAAAGCTGGCCGGTGATGTTTTGTGTCTCGTTCTGAATTTTTTTTTTTTTGCCACCAGCCACGTGATATCCTTTGTGGGGCAGCTGATGAAGTTCTAGCTGTCCTAAAGAATGAAAAGCTTCGGGACAAGGAAAGAAGAAAGGAGATAGACCTGCTGTTGGGTCAGACAGATGATACCAGATACCATGTGTTAGTGAACTTGGGCAAAAAGATCACAGACTACGGTGGAGACAAGGAAATCCAGAATATGGGTAACTGAGCTCTTTATGTCCATATCATATTAAGTGGTTGCTTTTGATCTCTAAACTTGATTTTCAAGCCTCAGTCATTAAAACCTCTGAATGTGTCCTTGAGTTCCCATAACCTGTTTGGTGTTTGAGGACTTGTGATCTATGAATCCAAGTCCATAGATTATAACAGCTGTTTCTTAGTCTTAAGACCTTTTGTATAGAACCTAGGGGAAAACTTGGGCAGAGCCTATGTGGGGGTAGGGGTGGGGGTGGGGTGTGCTCAGTTAGTTCAAGCAGCGTGGGGCTGTGTCCAAGGTTGGTGGGTTAGAGAAGGCCTCAGCGGTGGCAGTATGAATGACTCTCTTATGTTAAGTGTCTTCATCTGTGGGTCCTGAGACCATAGGTGTGTGGTGAGGCTGGGTAGGTCAGGTAGTTGGGGAGGAATTAGCTCCATAGTGCCTCATTTCACTAATTTATTATTATCTTTTTCTAATCCTTTATTGTTGCAGATGACAACATTGATGAGACATACGGTGTGAATGTTCAGTTTGAGTCTGATGAGGAGGTGAGTGATAAAGCAAACCAACCCACTGTCTTCTTGCTCTTTGAAATTGTTAAGGTGAGGGGACTTCTTCTGGTGTAGAGAAGCTCCCTAGCTTAAGCCAGATAAATTTTTATGGTGTTGTGTGGGTGTCAACTTTGGGCATAAATATTACTCTTTTTTTTTTTTTTGAAGGTTTATTTATTTGACAGAGACATAGCGAGAAAGGGAACACAAACGGGGACTGGGAGAGGGAGAAGCAGGCTTCCTGCTGATCAGGGAGCCTGATGTGGGGTTTGATCCCAGGACCCTGGGATCGTGACCTGAGCCAAAGGCAGACGCTTAACAACTGAGCCACTCAGGAACCCCATAAATGTTATTCTGCTAAAAATTTGCTACGGTTATCTTTAGGGATTTATAAAGCAAATTTATGCTTATAAATCTAAACATAGGGGCACCTGGGTGGTTCAGTGGGTTAAAGCCTCTGCCCTTGGCTCAGGTCACAATCCCGGGGTCCTGGGCTCGAGCCCACATCGGGCTCTCTGCTCAGTGGGAGCCTGCTTCCTCCTCTCTCTCTCCACCTGCCTCTCTGCCTACTTGTAGTCTCTGTCAAATAAATAAATAAAATCTTAAAAAAAAAAAAAATTCTTAAAAAATAAATGTAAACATAACAGTAATTTAAAACCAACCAAGTGGATCAGCAAAAAGAAAGACAAGGTACATTGCATAACTTCATCAAGGGTGTACACCACTCATTATGTTTTATTCCATTTCTTTTTTTTTTTTATATTTTATTTTTATTTATTTATTTGAGAGAGAGACAGTGAGAGAGCATGAGCGAGGAGAAGGTCAGAGGGAGAAGCAGACTCCCCATGGAGCCCGATGTGAGACTCGATCCTGGGACTCCAGGATCATGACCTGAGCCGAAGGCAGTTGCTTAACCAACTGAGCCACCCAGGCGCCCCCATTTCTTTTTTTTTTTTTTTTAAAGATTTTATTTATTTATTTGACAGAGATCACAAGTAGGTGGAGAGACAGGCAGAGACAGAGAGAGGGAGAAGCAGGCTCCTCGCTGAGCAGAGAGCCCAATGCGGAGCTCGATCCCAGGACCCTGAGATCATAACCTGAGCCGAAAGGCAGAGGCCTTAACCCACTGAGCCACCCAGGCGCCCCTGTTTTATTCCATTTCAATCTTACTGTGAGAATTTTCCACTTTCAGTACTGTGTCCTGCTGCCAGTTGCTAAACCATGCACATTGGCCCAGGAGCACGGGCCTGTTACGTACATGGTTGTCTAAGTAACAGTTGCAGCAGACACTAAAATTTACTGCCGCATCAGAATTCTTGAGTATAACTAAATAGGAACAAGTGGGACACTTGAAAAAATTTTCAGAGTTGCTTTATGGTTCTCAGTGGGCAAGTTTGGCTCAGGTAAGGTGCTGGCCTCAAAATCTCATATACTAAGTAAGACCAGAAACAGGGGTAGCTCAAGAGAGTCAGAGGAGAGCCCCCAGCTGGGAGCCATGAGATCTGAAGTTTGGCCCTGTATCTCAGGCAGGTCATTTTGCTTGTTCCTCCTCCATCTGCTAAATGAGATGCCTGAAGTAGATGACTGCTAAGCTGGTTTCTGCAGTGTAGTTAATAGGATTATTTTTTAAAGATTTATTTATTTTTTTAGAGAGACGGAGCAAGATGGCACGAGTGGGAGGGCAGAGGGAGAGATAATGTCAGGCAGACTCCATGCTGAGTGCAGAGCCCGACATGGGGCTTGATGCCAGGACCCTTGAGATCATGACCAGAGCTGAAATTAAGAGTTGGTTCGCTAACTGACTGCACTACCCAGGCGCCCTGATAGGATTTTGTTTTTTTGAGTTTCTTTTTATGTAATCTCTGCACCCAACGAGGGGCTCGAATTCACAACCCTGAGATCAAGAGTTGCATGTGCTCCAGGTTTGTTGCTATTTAAAATCATAAAATCCTATTAACTAGGGATGCCTGGCTGGTGTAGTCAGTAAAGCTTATGACTCTGGATCTCAGGGTTTTAAGTTTGAGCCCCACATTGGGTGCACATTACTTAAAAATAAAACCTAAAAAAAAGAAGGCAGGCAACAAACTATAGGGGACTGCTTCACTTGGAGCGCTCATTCATTTATCAGGTGCTTTCTGATTAAGTCCCTCTCTGTAACCCAATCCTGTGCTAAGTACTGAGTACTTACAGTGTGAGAGAGAGTAAAGACTAAAGAGTAAGATAAGTGATACACATCTCTGGATCACCGTGTGTTTTCCCAAGCGTAGTTTCTGTATCGCTCTTCCCTCCTGTTAGTTGATAGTTCTGTTTTTTTCGTTTATTGATTGTTCGTATACGAGAGAGACTGTGATCCATTTGGTTGCCACCATGGCACCCTACGAGGAGAGGCAGAAAGAGTAGAAGCATCTCGTGAACCCGTGCCTAGTGGACTTAGAGTAACGAAATCATTCATTTACGTGTACTCTGGAATAAGGCTGACCCTGCCTCCGGGAAGCTGTTGGTTTCCCCCCAGAGCCTTTGTTCCAGCCATGGAGCTAATTTTAAGGGACTCAAGGGAGAGGGTCTGTGGTGATGTTAGGGTCACCTCCAAATCATGAATTGGTGTTGGGCTATTTTTGTAGGAAGGTGATGAAGATGTGTATGGAGAGGTTCGAGAAGAGGCGTCTGATGATGACATGGAAGGGGACGAGGCTGTGGTGCGCTGTACCCTTTCGGCTAATGTAAGTATGGCTCTTTCTTGTCCTTTGCTGCAAGGTTAGGTGATTTCTGGATGTAGTGTTTGTTTCTCCTACTTAGGTCCTGTTATATATTATCCTGCCAAGGTAGCCTTTTATAGGAGCCATATTAAGCTTTTTTTTTTTTAAGGTTTTTATTTTTTTGACAGAGATACAGCAAGAAAGGGAACACAAGCAGCGAGAGTGGGAGAGGGAGAAGCAGGCTTCCTGCCAAGCAGGGAGCCCGATGTGGGGCTTGATCCCAGGATGCTGGCATCATGACCAGAGCTAAAGGCAGACGCTCAATGACTAGCCACCCAGGTGCCCCCACAATAAACTTTTCAGCGTTTTGATTTTATTAAGATTTCAGTCACTCATTCTTCCCAAAGGCATGTGTTGATGACATGTTAGTTTGGTATGCTTTTGAACTTGATGTAACAGCATTTTGTTTTTGTTTTTGTTTTTAATACTGGGAAGTCCTCAAAGGCTGGTAGGCTCTGGGTGGCAAGGAGAATTTTGTTGCAGGAATATGGGAAAGCAGTTGGGCAGACGGAGACATGGTGTGAACTAACAGCCCGGTTACATCTGTAGCTTGTAGCCTCAGGGGAACTGATGAGTTCCAAGAAGAAGGATTTGCACCCTCGGGATATTGATGCATTTTGGCTACAGCGGCAGCTTAGTCGCTTCTATGATGATGCCATTGTGTCCCAGAAGAAGGCAGATGAAGTGTTGGAGATCTTGAAGGTACGGCCAAGATGTTGTTTTGTGTTCATGTATGTGTTTTAGCAGATGGGACAGTTAATGAGGCAGATGGCTGCACTTTTACTAATGGTGTTATCTTTTCTCTGCAGACGGCTAGTGATGATCGAGAGTGTGAGAACCAGCTCGTTCTGCTCCTTGGTTTCAACACGTTCGATTTTATTAAAGTGTTGCGACAGCACAGGATGATGAGTGAGTATACAGTGGTCCTTTCTGGAGCACGTATGTGATGTGTGTGTGTGTGTGTGTGTGTGAGAGAGAGAGAGAGAGAGAAGGAGACTCTTAACTTCCATAGTTTCGGTGCCTGTTTCGGTAAGCTTGCTTTCTGCTGCAGCCCCTCTTCATCACCTTCCCTTTTTTCCTTTTGCTGTTGGCAGTTTTATACTGCACCTTACTGGCCAGTGCACAGAGTGAAGCCGAAAAGGAAAGGATCATGGGAAAGATGGAAGCCGATCCAGAGCTCTCCAAGTTCCTCTACCAGCTCCACGAGACTGAAAAGGAGGATCTGATCCGGGTAAGACCTGGGTTGGTTTATCTGTCTCATTCCCGAGCTAGAGTGTTTGCTTTGGAAAAGAGACATTAGTTAGAAGATTGTAGCTTAGGAGCACCTGGGTGGCTCAGTTGGTTGAGTGTCTGACTCTTGAGTTCTTCTCAGGCCATGCTCCTCACGGCCTTGAGATTGAGACCCTTGTCAGGCTCTAAGCTGAGTGTGGAGCCTGCTTGGGATTTTCTCTCCCTCTGGCCCTGTTACTCATGCACATTCTCTCTTTTAGAAAAATTGTAGCATAAATCTGAATTCCTATTACAAGGGGTGGGGGTTGAGGGATGCCATGGTGGCTCAGTCATTAAGTGTCTGCCTTTGGCTCAGGTCATGATCCCAGGGTCCTGGGGTGGAGCACTGAGTCAGGTTCTCCACTCAATGGGGAGTCAGCTTTTCCCTCTACCCTCTTCCTCCCCCTGCTTATGTGCACTCTCTCTCTCCTTGTCGATCTGTGCACACCCTCTCTCTCAAACAAAATCTTAAAAGCGGGGTGGGGGGTGTTGAAGAAGTAAAGTATTTCTCTGAATTCTTTGAGGTTTGCCACTGGTACAAATTAGAACTAACACACTCACATTGGTGTGGTCAAGAGATGGTGGGCTGGTTGCTGTCTTCACCAGCACCATGGGCCCTTCACTATTTACACAGTAAATCATGGTATCTACTGAAAATGCAGGGATAGAACATATATGTTGGCTGAACACAGAGCCCACACTTCTACCCTTAGAGTTAGCCCTTGATGCTGAATTGTTGAACATCTACTTTTGAAATACCTGTAGTATGTATTGTCCTTTTATATATATATTTTTTTCTTTTTTTTTTTAAAGAGGAAAGTTTTTTTTGTTTTTTTTTTTTAAGATTTTACTTACTCATTTGAGAGAGAAGTGTGCATGCACACGAGTGGAGGGGAGGGCAGATGGAGAGAGACAACAGGCTCCCCACTGAGTAGGGATCTTGATATGGGGCTCGATCCCAGGACCCTGAGATCATGACCCAAGCTGAAATCAGGTGCCTATCCGACTGAGCCATCAAGGCCCACCTGCATTGTCCCTTTATTTTTTTTATTTTTTTAAAAGATTTTTATTTGACAGAGATCACAAGCCGGCAGAGAGGCAGGCAGAGAAGGAGGGGAGGCAGGCTCCCTGCTGAGCAGAGGCTTTCTGTGTGGGGCTTGATCCCAGGGTCCTGGGATCATGACCTGAGCCGAAGGAAGAGGCTTTAACCCACTGAGCCACCCAGGCGTCCCTGCATTGTCCCTTTAAAGCTGTTCACTTGCTTTCATCATTCTGGTGGTCCCCGTGGCAAGTGTCTAAACATAAAGGACTGTCTTTCTGTTTTGGGACTTACTGGTCAGCACCTGTGAGTCAGGCTTAGCTAAGCAGGGACTGAAAGGGACCAGAACCTGCAGTGGTGATGAATTGTTGTTCTTTTGCCTTTCCCCATTTTAGGAGGAACGGTCCCGGAGAGAGCGAGTGCGTCAGTCCCGGATGGACACGGACTTGGAAACCATGGATCTGGACCAGGGTGGAGAGGTAAGTCTCAGGGTCATTTCCAAGGTGTTTCGGGTTGGGAAACCCATTTGTTCACCTCGCTCATTTTGCATTTTTTTTTTTTTTTTATACTCCCAGGCACTGGCTCCACGGCAGGTTCTGGACTTGGAGGACCTGGTTTTTACCCAGGGGAGCCACTTCATGGCCAATAAACGTTGTCAGCTTCCTGATGGGTCCTTCCGTCGCCAGCGCAAGGGCTACGAAGAGGTGCATGTGCCTGCTCTAAAGCCCAAGCCCTTCGGTTCAGAAGAGGTGAGCGAATTGCTCTTCTTTGTTTTCTTCAGTTTTCACCTCCCTTCCAGCTTAGATTTTAATGTTAGCCCATTGGTCAAAATGTGGCCTTGTCTCATTGATGGTTTATCTGTGATGTGGAAGCTGCTTCAGGGGTCCCTGTGTTTTGATCGCGAGCCCAGGGGACAGTAGTGAATCTCTGTCAGTGGAGAGTGATGCGGGGGATGGCACCAGGAGGTGTGGTCCTGGTCATCCCACCAAAACGGCCTGCGCTAGGGCGCTGCCAGCGGGACATGAATGGCGTTTCTTTCTTCTAGCAACTGCTTCCTGTGGAGAAGCTGCCGAAGTATGCCCAGGCCGGATTCGAGGGCTTCAAAACCCTGAATCGGATCCAGAGTAAACTCTACCGTGCTGCCCTGGAGACGGACGAGAACCTGCTGCTGTGCGCGCCTACCGTAAGCATCGCCCTGAGCGCTCTGCTCTGGCGGGAAGTGCCGTCTGTTTTCTGTGGCGAGATCGTTCGTCTTCACCCATGTCCATCCATAACACCTCCCCCGCCTGCCCTGACTTATTTCTTCTCTGACGGAAGGGATATTAAACGGTCAGATAAAATTCCCACGACATGCTCTCGTGTCTGTTTTGGTGATAGGCCTGGGGAAGTGAGGGCAGGGAGCAGACCTTCTCATCCTTGACTTCCACCTTAGGGTGCGGGTAAGACCAACGTGGCCCTGATGTGTATGCTCCGAGAGATAGGGAAGCACATTAACATGGATGGCACTATCAACGTGGATGACTTCAAGATCATCTACATCGCTCCCATGCGATCTCTGGTGCAGGAGATGGTGGGCAGTTTCGGAAAGGTAAGGGGGTGGAGAGGTATTGGGGATGGGTGTCTGGGGCATCACTGCTTTGTTTGCTGAATGTGAACTTGATTTGTTTCAAATATACGTGTTTGTAGGATCAGTCTAATTCATTTGATGTCTCCCTGTTGGGTTGATACATCCTTCCAGTACCTTCCTCTCAGACTTCCCAAAGTGTGATGGCAAGGCCCCTTCAAGCATTTTTGCCTGACATACCTCTCCTCCACCTAGCGCTTGGCCACCTATGGCATCACTGTTGCAGAACTGACTGGTGACCACCAGCTGTGCAAGGAGGAGATCAGCGCCACTCAGATCATCGTCTGCACCCCTGAGAAGTGGGACATCATTACCCGCAAGGGTGGGGAGCGCACCTATACCCAGCTCGTGCGGCTCATCATTCTGGTGAGCAGGGAGTACTTGGGGATGTAGAGACCAGGCCTGGTCAAGGAGGGTTTGCTGGGATTTTTTTTTTTTTTTTTTTTTTTTTTTTAATAAAAGATCTATTTATTCAGGGCACCTGGGTGGTTTAGTAGGTTAAAGCCTCTGCCTTCGGCTCAGGTCATGATCTCAGGGTCCTGGGATTGAGCCCTGCATCCGGCTCCCTGCTCAGCAGGGAGCCTGCTTCCCTTCCTCTCTCTCTGCCTGCTTGTGATCTGTCTGTCAAATAAATAAATTTTTAAAAATGAGAAGAAAAAAAGATCTATTTATTCATTTGAGAGAGCGAGCAAGTGAGCAGGGAGGGGTAGGGTGGGGGAGAGAGAATCTCAAGCAGACACCCCACGGAGCACAGAGCCCACTGTGGGTCTGGATCTCATGACCTGAGCCAAAATCAAGAGTGGGATGCTTAACCAACTGAGCTGGGTTTTAATGCTGACCATTTCTTCTGTGCTTTCATCCAGTCACTAGCCTGTATGGTGATAGCTGTTGTCAGCATTGCTCTTACCATTAAATGAGAATTTGCACCTAATTGAAGCATTTCCGAGGATGTGCATGGTATTTGCCATGTTGTTCCTCATGTCTTTTATGTCTGGAGTATTTTGAAATGTCAGCAGACATAAAACTGTGTCTTCCCAGGATATTAAAGGCTTTACAAATGAATAATCCATTCTCAGGGAATGAGGAAGGAGTCAGGAGATTGTGTTCCATATGCACAGAAGCACACAGGCAAAAATGACTTTGAGTCTGAGTGTAGTTTCCGTAAGGTGTCCGGGAGAGCAGGAAGGAGGTGCTGCATGTTGATTTTCAGTATCCTAAAGCAGGGGTTTGCTGGCTCTGGCTACTAGTTTGGAATACAGCCGTACTCATTTATTTACATAGGGTTTACAGCTGCTTTTCTGCTGCAGTGACAGAGTTAAGTATAATGGACTCTTGAACAACACAAGCTTGATCTGTATGAGTCCACTGGTATATTGATTTTTTAAAGGTAAATACAGTATAGTATTGTAAGTGTGTTTTTTCTTTATATTTTTAAGAACTTTTTTTTAGCATACTTTGTTATAAGAATATGTAACATTCATATGTAACACATATGAAGTACATGTTAGCCAACTGTATATGTTATTGTAAAACTTCTGGTAAAGGGTAGGCTATTTGTAGTTTAGTTTTGGGGGGAATCAAAGTTATGAGTAGATTCTTGACTGCATGGGGCACCCTAACCCCTTGCGTTGTACAAGGTTCAATTCTATTTGTAGCAGAGATTGTATGGCCCACGAGCCTAAAATATTTAGATTGCCAGCCCCTGCTTTTGAGCCTTGCTGGTTCAAAGTCTTTTATTTTTTTATTTTGTTATTTGACAGAGAGAGGGTGATCACAAGTAGGCAGAGAGGCGGGCAGACAGAAGGGGGGAAGCAGGCTCCCTGCTAAGCAGAGAGCCCAATGTGGGGCAGGATCCCAGGACCCTGAGATCATGACCTGAGCCGACGGCAGAGACTTAACCCACTGAGCCACACAGGCGCCCCAGTTCAAAGTCTTGTTACAGGTGCAGAGTACCTGGCCCCATTCCATACCTACTAAAATATAATCCTTTTTTTTTTTAAGATATTTATTTATTTATTGAGAGAGAGTATGAGCCAGGAGAGCTGGAGGGAGGGAGAGAATCTCAGTGCAGAGCCCCTGGGGCTCAGTCTGCTTTTTAGTGAGATGCCCTGCTGCATGCCGAAATTCAAACAGCACTGCATTAGGCTATGTGAGCTCATCCTTTGATTCATGATGCCTTTTGCAAGTATAGAGTAGTAATGATGACTGCGCAGAGGTGAATGAAGCCTTGTGTGATAGAAATACGGTTGGTGCAGAAGCTTCATTTCAGTAAAGAAATTTTATCTTTGAAGTTATGAGCTCATTGACCTGAAGCATCAGGTTTTCTTGCCTTAAAGCGTATATTTCACTAAACTAGCAACGCAGCTCTGTGGTCACAGCGTGGTATTTCCTGGGGTATTTCCTAGTGAATGTTGTCTCACCTTTTGGGTTTCTCTTGCTGGGATCCCTTTTCTTCCTTATTTGGCATATCTGGTACATACTACAAGACAGGACTGTTCTCTGGAAAGAGGGCTCCATTTTCTGGTCCTAGAGGTAATTTGCGGCCCCCTCATCCATCTTAGGATGAGATCCATCTTCTCCATGATGACAGAGGTCCTGTCTTAGAAGCTTTGGTGGCCAGGGCCATTCGAAACATTGAGATGACCCAGGAGGATGTCCGACTCATCGGTCTTAGTGCCACCCTCCCCAACTATGAAGATGTGGCTACCTTCCTGCGTGTCGATCCTGCCAAAGGCCTCTTCTACTTTGACAACAGGTATAAGAAAAAGCGGGAGAAGTTTAACCAGGGTGACCTTCCTGCTGCCCTTCCCCTTTTTCAAGGAGCTTTGTTGGATTGGGTGTTAGAAGGTCTTTGGGTTTTAACATGGTGTGAGTCCAGAAAGGAGTATTGTTCCTGGGCAGTGAAAATGACTTTATTTCCTCAGTTTTCTATGCCAAGAAGCCTCATTTGTCTGTTGAACTTCTAGCTTCCGCCCCGTGCCTCTGGAACAGACTTATGTGGGTATCACAGAGAAAAAAGCTATCAAGCGTTTCCAGATCATGAATGAAATCGTCTATGAGAAAATCATGGAACATGCTGGAAAAAATCAGGTCTGTCTGTGGTTTCCTGTTGAATTCCATTCTTTTGAATTTTTGACTTATAGTCAGGCAAGATTGACAAAAATAGAAGACACAACAGAGATCACCATATTAGGAATAAAATGGGATATTACCTTAGAATCTGTAGCCAGTAAAAGGATAATAAAGGAATACTATGGAGAATTTTACATGTAAATTTTGACAACCTAGAAGAAATGGGCCAATTCCTCAAAAAGTACCAACTATCAAAACTCAGCCTCGATGAAATAGATAACCTGAATAGTCTTGTAACCATTATAAGAAATTTAATTTGTAATTTAAAAACTCCTAAAAAAGAAATCCCCAGGTGTGGATAATCAGTCTTCTCTACATTGTCAGGGATCCTGCCACAACAGAGTTGGGCGGCTGACACTAAAAATGTAACACAGTAAAAATAAAGATGAAAATTAAAAACTAGTGAAAGAGCATTTTACTGGAAAATATGTTATAGCTTTTTAATTGAGCACTGCTTAGCCAAGTTCACCAAGACACAAACTAAGGAAAAGCTACAGGTCATGTATAGATTTTTGTCTCATAAAAAGCATATGAATTTAAATGAAGAGACGTATTTTGCGCTAAATACTTGGCTGATTTTCCTACCAAATAGTACTAGTCTCATTCTGAGACTTAGTTCCTCAGCCCTTTTTTAAAGGCTATTGCCCATCATTTTTTATTTATTTTTTTATTTTTTAAAGATTTTATTTATTTGACAGAGATCACAAGTAGGCAGAGAGGCAAGCAGAGAGAGAGGAAGGGAAGCAGGCTCCCTGCTGAGCAGAGAGCCTGACGCTACGCGGGGCTCGATCCCAGGAACCCGGGATCATGACCCGAGCTGAAAGCAGAGGCTTTAACCCACTGAGCCACCCAGGTGCCCCAATTGCCCATCATTTAATACAACATTTCAGCTGTTACTTTGCAGACACATTTCTCAGGTGGCTTACAATCCCATCAGGTGCCTGAACACAAATTCATAATTGAGATTCCTGAATTTGCATCCTTATTATATTTAAACATGGTTTCAAGGGTAGAGTACATAACAGTTAGCTTAGTTTCCCAGCTACAGGGCTCTGCCACACTCCTTTATAGTTTGATTCACATAGGGTCTTGCTGGCGTGTGAATCAGTATACGTTCCTGCCATTGCTCCTTTTCTAGACCTCGGTTTCTCACCTCAAAATGATGTAGCCTCTGTTTTCTGCTGCTGGTGCCTCAGGTCCATAGGAGTGACTGTGGTAGCTGTATCTCTTGACTGTGGCAAACAGTGGTTTTTCTGTAGGTGCTGGTGTTTGTCCACTCCCGGAAGGAGACTGGGAAGACGGCCCGGGCCATCCGGGACATGTGCCTAGAGAAGGACACTCTGGGTCTGTTTCTGAGAGAGGGCTCAGCCTCCACAGAAGTCCTTCGGACAGAAGCTGAGCAGTGCAAGGTGAGGAGAGACAGGCCCAGTTCTCTGTTTTCTGCCTGGTAACTGGCTCAATCCAAGGTTGTCCAGACAGTCCTTGACTACACTGTGGGGCTGTTGTTTCTTACAGGTTCAGGCCAGTTGGCTGGGTCTGGTTTTGTGGACTAGGTTAAGGGGCAGTGTCTCCTCTGAAGAGATCTGCTCAGTCTCTGTAGAGATCCCCCAGCGAGGCTCACCTCCTCACCTGTTTTTCTGTCCCACAGAACCTGGAGCTGAAGGATCTTCTGCCGTACGGCTTTGCTATTCATCATGCAGGCATGACCAGAGTTGACCGGACACTTGTAGAGGATCTTTTCGCTGATAAACACATTCAGGTGAGGGTGGGCAAAGTGTAGGCTTCAGAACACCTGAAATGTCAAATGCCAGATGTTTGCACCCGGTGCTTTGTTTCTGGCTCAGGTAAGCCAGGTCAGAGGGTCGTGGTAGTAGAGTGGACAGAGTGTTGTGCCGCCCCTCCCAACTCTTTACATACTGTGTGGGGGAAGGGGAGTGATTTAGGAAAGTGTCTGAGAAGCATGACAGAGGAAGCATGTTCTGCGACTCCAGATACCGCCAAGCGGGGCTTCATGAAGTTAGGACCTTGTTTGTTCTCTCTCAGGATGGGGTGTATTACTGATTGTCTAGTAATCTTAAGTGGGTTAACACTGGCTTACACTTTCGCCTGTTAAATATCTCTAGAACCGTGAAATGTTACTGGGTTGAATAGATGAGGAACCCAAGGATTCCTCCTGCCTTTGTTCCAGTGTTACGTTGACAAGTGTGGGGCCTACCTCAGTCACACTGGAAGCTCTGAGGCCGGTTTCCTAGAGGTCTTGGGGATACTAACCTTCTGGTGGTAACATCTCTTTTCCTTATTACCTTGCCTTGCTTCTATAGGTCTTAGTTTCCACAGCAACGCTGGCTTGGGGTGTGAATCTCCCCGCACATACAGTCATCATCAAAGGCACCCAGGTGTACAGTCCAGAGAAGGGGCGCTGGACAGAACTAGGGGCACTGGACATTCTGCAGGTATTGAGCCTTTGAGATAATTTTCAATGGGAAAAAGTTTACCATGTATAAAATGCAAGGAGGCCAAAAAGGTAACAGATGGAGGAGGGTGGGCTTCTGTAAAGTAGAAGCCCAGGAACAGATCCATAAGCTCTGTGGCCACAGCCTTCTCGGTTTGGTTTCTGACCTAGATGCTGGGACGTGCTGGAAGACCCCAGTATGACACCAAGGGCGAAGGCATACTCATCACATCTCATGGGGAGCTACAGTACTACCTGTCCCTCCTCAATCAGCAACTTCCTATTGAGAGCCAGATGGTTTCAAAGTTGCCTGACATGCTTAATGCTGAAATCGTGCTGGGGAACGTCCAGAATGCCAAGGTAGAGAAGGGCTCTGCTTTTGGCGCTTCTTGCTTTCTCGGGAGAAGCCAGGGTACCAAGGGTGGGATGCTCTCTGTTGTGACACTTTTGGCCACCAGCGCCCAGAGTCCTCCAGCCCTGGGCCCCATATCTTTGAAGGAAGCAGTCTCTCAGAAGCTTGTCAAGTCTGTGGCAGGCGGTTCCCCTTGTTACCGAGATCTCAGAAAACATTCTCTGTCTCTTTAGTAATGGGATGTTAAAAACTTTCAGAAGATGATATAATACACATTTTTATAGTTGGGAATTTGCAAGTGATCTTCGGGAACATTTCATTTGGACATCAGTTCTCCGTGCTAAGACCACGAGCTGTCTCCTTTTAGGATGCGGTGAACTGGCTGGGCTATGCCTACTTGTATATCCGAATGCTCCGATCCCCGACCCTCTATGGCATCTCTCACGATGACCTCAAAGGGGATCCCCTGCTGGACCAGCGCCGACTGGATCTGGTTCATACTGCTGCCTTGATGCTGGATAAGAATAATCTGGTCAAGTATGACAAGAAGACAGGCAACTTCCAGGTGAGTGGGCTGAAGGATGGAGGCAAAGGTCTCAGTAAAAGCGGTAGCCCCGGGGGACAGTTTTTCACATTGTGTTCTTGATTTGGATGCCGCCTAATTGCCCATTGCTTAGAACAGTAGAAAAACAGGTTGGATTGGACTGTGGCTTTTGAATCTGGGAACTTCCACAGTGCTATATGAGAACCTGCGGGTGCCTCCTTTCTGTCACTTGTGTCGAGGTAGCTAATTCAGATGTCTTTTCTGTGTGGGCATCAGCTCACCATTGGTCAGTGCACTGTGACATCTTTCCTCATGTGTGAGCTGGGCGCTTGTGTTGCTGGGAATTCATCCAGTGGGCACCCACTGTCCACAGTGAGAGGTTGCCACTTGTCAGTGATCACTGTTGGATTGAGTGTTCCTCCTTCGTAGGTGACAGAGCTGGGCCGCATAGCCAGCCACTACTACATCACCAATGATACTGTGCAGACATACAACCAGCTGCTGAAGCCCACCCTGAGTGAGATTGAGCTTTTCAGAGTCTTCTCCTTGTCCTCAGAGTTCAAGAACATCACTGTGAGAGAGGTGAGTCCCCACGGTGTGTTGGGATAGGTGGTTGGTACTCACTGCCAAGTTGCTAGATGGGTTCTCTCCGTGGTCACCTGGCTTTTCCGTGACCTGTTTCCTTCTTATGGCAGGAGGAGAAGCTGGAGCTGCAAAAATTGCTGGAGAGGGTGCCCATCCCTGTGAAGGAGAGCATCGAGGAGCCCAGTGCGAAGGTGGACCTGCTCCCCTGCTCGGGCCAGGGAGTAGTGGTGGTGTAACCATCTAATTCGAGTTTCTGCCAGTTTTTGCAATTTTTTTTCTTTTTTTTTTTTTTTTTTAAGATTTTATTTATTTTTTTAGAGCAAGAGAGAGAGTGAGCTCAGGCAGACAGAGTGGTAGGCAGAGACAGAGGGAGAAGCAGGCTCCCTGCCGAGCAAGGAGCCTGATGTGGGACTTAATCCCAGAACGCTGGGATCATGACCTGAGCCGAAGGCAACCACTTAACCAACTGAGCCACCCAGGCATCCCAGTTTTTGCAATTTTCTATATGTTTTTTTTAATGTGGAGTAATGATTATTTTATGCCTCTAAAGCAAGATCTTAACCTGGCATGGATTCCAGAATAGAAATGTGATTTCTTTTTTTTCCCTTTTTTTCTTTTTTTTAAAAATATTTTATTTATTTATTTTTGTCAGAGAGAGAGAGAGAGAGTGGGAGTGAGCACAGGCAGACAGAGTGGCAGGCAGAGACAGAAGCAGGCTCCCTGCTGAGCAAGGAGCCCGATGTGGGACTCGATCCCAGGACGCTGGGATCATGACCCGAGCTGAAGGCAGCCACTTAACCAACTGAGCCACCCAGGCGTCCCTAGAAATGTGATTTCTTTCTTGGACTGGGCTAATCAGTGATTGGCTACCTTTGGCCAACCTTGCTTTTTTCCAGATCAACGTGCTGCTCCAAGCCTTCATCTCGCAGCTGAAGTTGGAGGGCTTTGCG
Organism: Taxidea taxus jeffersonii; assembly: GCA_003697995.1. Taxonomy (NCBI): domain Eukaryota; kingdom Metazoa; phylum Chordata; class Mammalia; order Carnivora; family Mustelidae; genus Taxidea; species Taxidea taxus. The sequence goes on from ML108333.1 coordinate 147,505, forward strand.
CTGATGGCAGACATGGTGTATGTTACACAGGTGAGAGCAGAGGATGCTGCCAGAAGAGACCTGAACAGCTCCAGCCCCGTGCTGGTGTGCATCTTGGAGAAAGGTGGCCTGGCCCTAGTGAGGGGGAAAGAAGGCTAAGTTTTGCCCTAGTTGGCTCGTTGGTTGATGTGTGTCTGGTATGGCCACTCTGTTTCACTGACTTTGAGCATGCAGAGAGGTAGGGCCTTAAGAGATCTGAGTGCTGTGGGGAGAGCCACAGACATGGTGTCTGCTTACTCCAGAGAATGACTTCACACTATGGCCGCTGGGCTCAGATAAAAATCCAGACATGGCAGAAGACTCTTAGCTGTGTTTTATCTTTACTTCTAAGGCCAAGTCACTAGCTCTTACTAGATCTCTAAGTGCTGAGTGAGCCAAAGCTTTAAAATCATGCAGTGAGCATTAGGTTAAGAGGTACAGTGAGCTCGAGCTGCACTTTCCTATTTTATGTTCAGCAAGCATCTACTGTATAAAAGGGGAACAGTAATTACTAGGGGACTTTGTTTCTGAGTGATGTGCCTAATTGCCTCGGAGCTTGAGGTAATGAAGTGTCAGGTGGCTTCATTAGGGCTGGGGAGAGCGGGAACTTACCAGAGGGAGTGCTTTCTGTTTCCCCAGTCGGCCGGCCGGTTGATGCGCGCCATCTTTGAAATCGTCCTGAATCGGGGTTGGGCGCAGCTTACAGACAAGACCCTGAACCTCTGCAAGATGATCGATAAGCGCATGTGAGGGGCCGGGGGGCTGGGAGCGGGTCACCGCGAGTGAAGGTCCCCGGGCTGAGGGGCGGTGGGGAAGCCCGGGAGTGTACTCTCTTCAGCCCTCACTAGTGAAGTGGGGCTTGCACTGGTAGAAGTTGAGAAAGGGAAGGCCCCTTGGGTGGAGCCTGGGTAGAGGGAAAGGGGCGGGCAGTGATGGCTTTTGAGTGTGGTTGTTGGATGCCTTCCTTCCCGGCCAGGTGGCAGTCCATGTGTCCTCTGCGCCAGTTCCGGAAACTCCCTGAGGAAGTAGTGAAGAAGATCGAGAAGAAAAACTTCCCCTTTGAGCGTCTCTATGACCTGAATCATAATGAGATAGGTGTGTGGGAAGCTCTCCTCTTTGTCCTTATGGCTCCAACATCTTTCCGCTCCTTCTTCCTTCCCAGTTCCAAGGCCTGGTACCCTGTTGTCCTGTGTTCACTTCCCACCGCCCACTGAAGTAACAAGGCCAGCTCTTGGTCTTGGGCCTTCGAATCCTCTGGGCTGCACCAAGAGTCGGGGAAGGGATCTGTGCCCCAGAGTGGAATGTGTCCCTTGCCCTCAGGGCCCAGTTTGCAGCTCCTGCTTGGCAGGCTGGCTGCAGCCCCCACACGCGCCTGTCCTCCTAGGGGAGCTCATCCGCATGCCGAAGATGGGGAAGACCATCCACAAGTATGTCCACCTCTTCCCCAAGTTGGAGTTGTCGGTGCACCTGCAGCCTATCACACGCTCCACGCTGAAAGTGGAGCTGACCATCACGCCCGACTTCCAGTGGGACGAGAAGGTGCGGCCTCGCCCAGGGAGGGCCTGCTTGCAGACGAGACGCTCCCAAGGAGAGCTGGCCTGGAGCTGGGAGTCCACGCAGGCTCACATTCTCTCACCTGTGCTCGTGTTGGCAGGTTCATGGGTCGTCAGAGGCCTTCTGGATTCTGGTGGAGGATGTGGACAGTGAGGTGATACTCCACCATGAGTATTTTTTGCTCAAGGCCAAGTATGCCCAGGATGAGCATCTCATCACGTTCTTCGTGCCTGTCTTTGAACCACTGCCCCCTCAGTACTTTATCCGAGTGGTGTCTGACCGCTGGCTCTGTGAGTGTGTGTCTGCGTGTTCCCATGGGGGCAGCTCTTCTAGGGAAATTGTGAGACTGTTTTGCTCTTTGTGCTGGACTGGACTTGGTGGGGTCAGAGCGATGCTAGCTGCTGACTACCTGTTGCCATGGGGTTTCCAGTGTGCATGGAGGGGCTCTGAGGTGCCATTAGTAAAGGGAGGACTGACTGTGACCCATCCTGTTCCTGTTGTGGCAGCTTGTGAGACCCAGCTGCCTGTCTCCTTCCGGCACCTGATCCTGCCAGAGAAGTATCCGCCTCCAACCGAGCTTCTGGATCTGCAGCCCTTGCCTGTGTCTGCCCTGAGAAACAGCGCCTTTGAGAGCCTGTACCAGGATAAATTTCCTTTCTTCAACCCCATCCAGACCCAAGGTAGGCGTTTCCATCCCCAGGAGGTCATTTCCTTTGGGAGCCTTTTAAGGTCCCCTAGAGACTGTTCTGTGGCAGGAAGGGCAGGAGGGTGCTCAGGGAGATGAAGCTCAGCAGAGCTGACTGGGAGCACCCCGGGATTTTTTCTCTTCTCAGTCTTTGGTTACAGCTAGATTTCCTTTGCTTTTATGCAAGTGTCACTGGGGAGAGTCAGTAGAGCAAGGCCTCCCGTGGTATACTGTTGTTTCTCAGGCAGCTGGGTCTATGTGTGCAGCATTGACGGAAGCCTCCTTCCCCTCATTGTTTTTGGCAGTAGCATGGTCACAGAGTGTGCCCTGTTTCCTGAGTCCTTTTGGCTGAGTACATCTGGGTGTTTTCTCCTTTATGCCTCCCACCGATCCCATGAGGGATTTTCTGTTGGTGACAATACTGTTAGTGCCTGTTGTGTAGATGAGGAAACTCAGCAGGGAGTGGCATCTTCGCTGAACCAGCTAATAAACAGAATTGGACTTTAACCAGCCTTAATGCCGGGACGTAGGCTTTGCCTTGCTCTTTAGTAGACTGTTTCCAGGGACCTGAGGAGAGTGTTGGAGGGGCAGAGAAAAGTAGCTGGTTCCTTTCTCTTCTGCATCCTGGGCCCTGAGAGGACCGGCAGACAAGCACGGGGCACTGCCATCCTGCAAATCTCTGTGCTGCCCAAACTCTTGGTCCGAGCTCTTCCCCTGCTGCCTGCATGTGAGGAGAAGGATGGGGGCGGGTGTAGTAGGCTGACTGCAGGTCGAGACCCCGATGGCAGCCCCTTCATGGTGGCACCTGAGGGCGGGCTGGCTGGCTGAGTTTCTCCTGGTGGCCTCTGTTCTGAGGAGCAGTCTGAGTCTTTCCTCTTCTCCACGTTCTCCCCGCTGCTCTGCTGGCCTCCAGTGTTCAACACCGTGTACAACAGTGACGACAACGTGTTTGTGGGGGCCCCCACGGGCAGCGGGAAGACCATCTGTGCAGAGTTTGCCATCCTGCGGATGCTGCTGCAGAACTCGGAGGGGCGCTGTGTCTACATCACGCCCATGGAGGCTCTGGCGGAGCAGGTGTGTGGTGTGGTGATGTGTCCTGGGTGCACTTGCCCGGAAGCTGCTTTCCCCTGAGTGCAGATCAGAATTCCCGAAGCCCTTGAAATTTGCAGGGTCAGTTGTGGCAAGGCTTTGCTCTCTTTTGCTGATATCCTCGGTGTGTGTACTGAAGGAAGATACTGCCATCCCTTCAGGGTTGATGTGGGCTTATGAAGTAGTTTGAGATGCACAGATCAAGTCTGTTTGGCTTCTAGGGTTTTCCTCATTAAAAATGAAACGACACCTGGCCTAATGTTTTTGGCCCTTCCTTTCCCTGCATGCTAGGTTTACATGGACTGGTATGAGAAGTTCCAGGACAGGCTTAACAAGAAGGTGGTGCTCCTGACGGGGGAGACTAGCACAGACCTGAAGCTTTTGGGCAAGGGCAACATCATCATCAGCACCCCGGAGAAGTGGGACATCCTCTCCCGGCGGTGGAAGCAGCGCAAGAACGTGCAGAACATCAACCTCTTTGTGGTGGACGAAGTCCACCTTATTGGGGGCGAGAATGGGGTACGGCTTGACTTCGAAGCACAGGAGAGCAGTTGTGATGGGCTAAGTGGCCTTGGCATTGGGACTTACCTTTGGGTCTGAGGGCAGAGACGAGGTGCTTCTTCCAAGAAGATTCTGCTTGTCACTTCATTCCAAAGGGACAGTGTGGGACTTTTTTGGTAGTACTCTGGGAAAATAGCATTGCTTAGTGCAGAGTGGCTGCCATGGAGGAGGTGGAACCAAAGGTAGAAGCCATCCTGATTAGGAGGAGTTAGGCTATCATTTCATGGTGGTTGGGCTGTACAGAAAGGCTGGGGACAGGGTGTCTGGGCCTGTAGTGACTCCTTCCCTGTGTCCCAGCCTGTCTTAGAAGTGATCTGCTCCCGGATGCGCTACATCTCCTCTCAGATTGAGCGGCCCATTCGCATTGTGGCACTTAGCTCCTCGCTCTCAAACGCTAAGGACGTGGCCCACTGGCTGGGGTGCAGCGCCACCTCCACTTTCAACTTCCACCCGAACGTGCGCCCAGTGCCCTTGGAGCTGCACATCCAGGTAGGGTCTGCCCTCCCCACCTCCCTGCCCTCCCCACTCCTCTGTGACCTTGAGTCAGAGGACCGGCTCCGACTTCTGTCTCTCTGTTTCCTTCGGTCTCCAGGGCTTCAACATCAGCCACACACAAACTCGCCTGCTCTCCATGGCCAAGCCCGTGTACCATGCCATCACCAAACACTCTCCCAAGAAGCCGGTCATTGTTTTTGTTCCATCCCGAAAGCAGACCCGCCTCACTGCCATAGATATCCTCACCACGTGTGCCGCAGATATCCAGCGGCAGAGGTGGGGTGGGGTGGGACGGGGTGGAGGGAGTTGGGCCACTGCGGTAGGCTCACCCTGAAGGGCCCTCTGTTTATTAGGGTGGGGGTTAGCCCCCGTCGGACTTGGGGCTGGCCAGCAGCACAGTTGGAAGGGTCTTGCCAGGGACTAGAAGCGCTCTGAGCTGAATCCGTGCCCGTGCCTGCTAGGTTCTTGCACTGCACTGAGAAGGATCTGATCCCATACCTGGAGAAGCTAAGTGACAGCACGCTCAAGGAAACACTGTTAAATGGGGTGGGCTACTTGCACGAGGGGCTCAGCCCCATGGAGCGACGCCTGGTGGAACAGCTCTTCAGCTCAGGTGAGAAAAAGTCTTATGGCCCACAGGGAGGTTCTAAGGGTGTATCACAGGTGGTGGGTACGCACCTTGATGATGTGGGTGATACTTCTAGCACGCTAACCATCTTCAAAATACTTTTCTGATTCTTTTATCTATTATCTCATTCGATCATCTCAGGGACCTTATGATATGGGTGGAATATCGTGCCTGTGTGCTAGATGAGAAAACAGACAGGCACGTAAGGTGATGATATTTAAGAACTGGGTTTTCTGGAACAGGACCTTTGACCAATAGACCTGATTTTCCACTGATACAACATTCGCCAAGGTTGTTAGACCTTAGAGGTGTAAATGCTTAGAACATGGTCTCATCTGGGTGGTCTGGGTGTTGCTGTCCCTTACTGACTTGTGGCATGTCATGCAGAGTGTTCTCACTCTGACGCTATTTGGGGGAGCTGCAGCAGAGATGCTCCTGCCACAGTCGGGGGCATTCTCTGGTGCTTGAACCTGTCACTCACAGCTCAGTGTTGCTGCCACGTACAGAGCCAGCCCATGACTGAGGTGGCGTTAGCCCTTTCCAGTCAGCAAGGCCAGGGTGTCAGGCAGATGGCTAGGCCTAGCTTTCCCTAGGTTTGGGATTCCGTTCCAGGATGACCCCGTTTCCTGTAGGCTGGTCTTCTAAGCTAGGCAACAGCAGCATGGGGCCACCTCTTAGAGGATTGTGTCAGCCCTTATTATTTGGGCTCCTTCCCGGCAAGCTTTGCTGTGAGTTCTGAAACAGAGCACAGGAGGAGCCCCTACTTGGCGCAGGAGACAAAGCCCCCCAGGGAGCCCTGCACTCAGGCTTCTTCTCCCCTCTGCCTCAGGCGCCATCCAGGTGGTGGTAGCTTCTCGGAGTCTCTGCTGGGGCATGAATGTGGCTGCCCACCTGGTGATCATCATGGACACCCAGTACTACAATGGCAAGATCCACGCGTGAGTCTCACTGTGCTCTGTGAACGGAAACCTTCCTCCTGAAGTGAACGTAACAGCTGCAGATCCAGGGCTTAGGAAGGAAGTGGGTTAGGGAGATAAACATCAGAGATTCCTCCAGAATCTCTGGAATTCCCAGAGATTTTTAGTCTCAGGGCCTAGGCTCCCTTTTGGTTCTGTTGTCCATCTGTTGTATTTCAGCAAGTTGGAGAAACAGGGAGTTCGAGCTAGAGACTAGGTAGTTAACTTTATTTTATAGATTAGGAAGGTGACATGGTTCAAGTCACACACCTTTGTGGTTACAAAAAGTAGAAGGTTTGGTTTTTCTTAGAAAAAGTTTGAATGATTTAATTCTTAATTTTTTCTCAAAATTTAGATTTTTTTTTCCTGAAGTGAATGTTATTTATGGGGTATCTTAATGTCTGAAATTCCTCCTAGGCTTAGATGTTAGGTGACTTATTAACTCATGACATGCAGCTGTTTGGAAGCTTGACTTACATATTTGATCCTTTATTAGGGAGTTACTTGCTTTTGGCATTTGCTGGGTTTTGTAGCTTTGGTTCAGGGACCCTGAGCAGCAAAGTCTGAACCCTCACACTGGAAAACAACAGTGACCTAGAGACAAAGAAGTGACACCAGGACCTGAGCATAGGTAGTCCTAACCACAGGGATTAGCTGTAATTTGCTGTTGTCCCACTTACTCTTTGACATCGAGGGAGCCCAAGCCCCCTGTGTGTGATCGCCGTGTTGACGCGCTTTTGTCACCTTTCCTCTCTCCTGTCGCCAGGTATGTGGATTACCCCATCTACGATGTGCTTCAGATGGTGGGGCACGCCAACCGCCCTTTGCAGGATGACGAGGGGCGCTGTGTTATCATGTGCCAGGGCTCCAAAAAGGTCAGTCCTGGCCTTGGGGAGCCTCCTGAGATCCTGGGCCTCAGAGTAGATTCTTGAATAGGTGTCTTTCCTCGTTTACATTCTTTCCGGTCAACTTTTGTTTCTTTTATTTTCCACATTGCTTTTGTAATAAGCCTCTCATCCGCATGGAATCCTGTAGCCCTTTGTTTTTGCTGCTGCTTTTGACTCCATGTGTTGAGGTCTTTACCTTCTGGCTGGTTCTTCGCGTACTCTTAGGCCTGTGTGACTTGCCAGATCCCTGTTCCCATTGTAAGACTAACCAGGGATGCCGGTGGGAACAGGTGCCCACACCAACCATTCCGCATGCACACCCGATGTGCCAGGTGCAGACCCAGTTCACCCTGTCGGTGCAGTAATTTCTTCCATTGTTGAATTAGCTATGTCTGTCACACAAAGGCCATTCCCTGTTGATTTGCCCTCAGCCCTCCTTTGTGACCTGTTGTCACTGATGCTTTATTACTGTCTTTCCTTTTGTAATTCACAGGATTTCTTCAAAAAGTTCTTATATGAACCATTACCAGTGGAGTCGCACCTGGACCACTGTATGCATGACCACTTCAATGCTGAGATTGTCACCAAGACCATAGAGAACAAGCAGGACGCTGTGGACTACCTGACCTGGACCTTTCTATACCGCCGCATGACCCAGAACCCCAATTACTACAACCTACAGGGTCAGTGGACTCGGGGGGAGGCACAATGTCCTTTTGTGCTTCTTCCAGCCCTTGCCGGCCATCTCCCGGTGACTCCCTGCTTCTCTCACCTTCGCAGGCATCTCCCATCGTCACCTGTCTGACCACTTGTCCGAGCTCGTGGAGCAGACCCTGAGTGACCTTGAGCAGTCCAAGTGCATCAGCATTGAGGACGAGATGGATGTGGCACCCCTGAACCTGGGCATGATCGCTGCTTACTATTACATCAACTATACCACCATTGGTGAGGGGCTGGCAGGGGCTGCTGTTACATGGAGTCTGTGCCAAAGAAGTCCCCTGTAGGGGCCTGCAGCCCACTGGGATGAGCGAGCCTGGGGCTTCCAGTACCCTGTGTGCTCGTTGGAGGGATGGATCGTAGGGTAGTGCCAGGGGTAGAGTAGCCCAGGCGGTTAACTCCTTTTCTGACTCCTCCCTTTTCTCCGCATCTTTGGCTATCAGAGCTCTTCAGCATGTCCCTGAATGCCAAGACCAAGGTGCGAGGGCTTATCGAGATCATCTCCAATGCGGCAGAGTATGAGAACATTCCTATCCGGCACCATGAAGATAATCTCTTGCGGCAGGTGAGGACATCTTGGATTCAGGGCAGTGTTTTTGGAATTGACACTTGGCCTCTGTGCCCAGAGCACACGGTGTTCTTGTCCCCACCAGAAAACCCCAACATGTCCGTCCCCTCCATTTCTCTGGTTTTTTGTTTGTTTGTTTTGTTTTTTAAGATTTTATTTATTTATTTGACAAATCACAAGTAGGCAGAGAGGCGGGTGGGTGGGAAGCAGGCTCCCTGCTGAGCAGAGCCCAATGCGGGGCTTGATCCCAGGACCCTGAGGTACGACCTGAGCGAAGACAGAGGCTTAACCAGCTGAGTCACCCAGGCACCCCCACACTTCTCTGTTTTTGAAGGGTTGTGAGCTTGGGGCAGGTGGTACATCGGGCCCGAGAGCTGTTCATGGGCAGGGTCATGTGTTCATCATTAGCTGTTTTTCTTCGCCTTCCAGTTGGCTCAAAAGGTCCCCCACAAACTGAATAACCCGAAGTTCAATGACCCACACGTTAAGACCAACCTGCTCCTGCAAGCTCACCTGTCCCGCATGCAGCTGAGTGCCGAGCTGCAGTCTGATACAGAGGAGATCCTCAGCAAGGTAGGGGTGGGTGCAGGTATGGGTGTGGAGTGGAGGGGCCCGGGCTGGCCTACGAAGGAGTGGTTCCAAGCCTGTCTTCTCCGCTCCTCTCCCCATTCAGGCAATCCGGCTCATCCAGGCCTGTGTGGATGTCCTTTCCAGCAATGGGTGGCTCAGCCCTGCCCTGGCAGCTATGGAGCTGGCCCAGATGGTCACCCAGGCCATGTGGTCCAAGGACTCCTACCTGAAACAGCTGCCACACTTCACCTCAGAGCATATTAAACGTTGCACAGACAAGGTAAGCTGGGTCTGGACCTGGATGGTTGCATGGCTGAGCCAGGGGGTCTGGGAGGTGGGGGCAGTTGAGAGGGTTGTGGACGGTGAGTCACGGTAGGGGGTGGTTGGAGTTTCTCCAGGTTTCTCTGAGGTGTTGCATACAAGATACTAGAGAGCCTGACAGCTGTGCAGTTGGGGGCTGTGTACTTTCCTTTTTTTTTTTTAACTTTTTTTTTTTTTGTCAGGGAGAGAGAGCTAGCGAGCACAGGCAGGCAAAGTGGCAGGCAGAGGAAGAAGCAGGCTCCCTGCCGAGCAAGGAGCCTGATGTGGGACTCGATCCCAGGACGCTGGGATCATGACCTGAGCCGAAGGCAGCCGCTTAACCAACTGAGCCACCCAGGGGTTCCGGCTGTGTACTTTCTTAAGCCGTGTCTTTAGATGATCTGATAGTACAGGAAGTAAAACTGGCAGCTGACTGGAGCCAAGTTTCATTTGCTATTGGTATATGTTCTCCTTCCTTGACCTCCTGATCGCCACTGCAGGGAGTGGAGAGCGTTTTTGACATCATGGAGATGGAAGATGAAGAACGCAACGCGCTGCTTCAGCTCTCAGACAGCCAGATCGCGGACGTGGCCCGCTTCTGCAACCGCTACCCGAACATTGAGCTTTCTTACGAGGTGGTGGAGAAGGACAGCATCCGCAGGTGAGCCCGGTCTAGCCACGCGCCCTGCCCCGGGGTCCCTGCTGGGCTCGGCGTGGCGGTGCACCCCGACCACCCTGCCGCGGCACTGATGCACTGCCCCGCTCTTCCCCACAGTGGCGGGCCAGTGGTGGTGCTCGTGCAGTTGGAGCGCGAGGAAGAAGTCACGGGCCCCGTGATTGCGCCTCTCTTTCCACAGGTGGGTCCTGATAGCTGGACAGGAGTAAAAACCAGATAGAAAGCTTCCTGAAATTTTCTCCTGAAAGTTTGATATAACTAAGATTTTAAAACTGTCAAAAGGAGTCTCAAATGAACTTCCTTTTTAAAATAAAAAAAATTTTATTCATTCATTCGAGAGAGCGAGAGAGAGCTTGAGTAAGGGTGAGAAGTAGAGGAGGAAGCAGACGTCCCTGCTGAGTCGGAAGCCTGACGTGGGGCTCGATCCCAGGACCCAGAGGTCACGGCCTGAGTAGAAGACAGACACCCAACCATCCAAGCCACCCAAGCACCCCACGAACTCTCACTTTTGAGTAGCAGTATGAGGTTTCTTCCAGAGGCCTTGACCATTAGCTAGTGTTCAAAGTTCAACAGTATGTTGTCAGTAGGGGAGGGAAATTTATGGTAATGACAAGCCCCAAGGCCGAGAATTGATATTGGGGCCATGGGTGTTTTTGTTGTTGTTTTTTGTTTCAACACAGTTCAGGTGACTGGAGATACCAGGGCTTTTCTAGTTGGTATTTCTTCTCCTCTCTCACTGCTGTTGCAATCTGCGTCTGGTTATTTTTCTTTACCACCGGAAAGAAAATCTGATCCCTTATATGAGAAAATAATTGAAGACTGAAAGCAGAAACTGGATGCATTGTAATGTTTCATTTTATAGACTAGTTATCAATAATAAGCTCTGGGGAAGGAGCTCTTTGAACCAGAATACTTGGGCTTTTTGAGAGGGATGGCCTGCTCTGGGTCCTGTCCACAGGCTGGCTCATCTCTACGTCAGCCTCTGTGTTTCGCTTATCTGACATAAGTGCTTTTAACCTAAAAGGGTCTCTGAGGAACTCCGCTGCCAGGCCTCAAAGACTAGATCTCTGGGGGCGTCTGGGTGGCTCAGTGGGTTAAAGCCTCTGCCTTCAGCTCAGGTCATGATCCCAGGATCCTGGGATCGAGCCCCACATTGGGCTCTCTGCTCTGCGGGGAGCCTGCTTCCTCCTCTCTCTGCCTGCCCATCTGTCTGCCTGTGATCTCTGTCTGTCAAATAAATAAATAAAATCTTTAAAAAGAAAAAAAAGACTAGATCTCTGATAGTGGAATCTTGGATTCATTGGCAAGTACTGAATGTCAGGAGAAGGTATATTGGAATAAATAAGGAAATGAGCCAGAATCAACAGTGAGTTCATCTACTTAGAAACAGAGTTCATTTGAGATGCCTTTTTGACAGTTTGAAATCTTAATTCTACCAAATTGTGTTTTGGGAGGAAATTTTATTTCATTTAAAAATATTTATGTATTTCACTTTTTTTAAACGATTTTATTTATTTTGAGAGAGCGAGCATGAGCACGAGTGAGGGGGAGGTGCAAAGGGAGAGGGAGAAGCAGACTCAGTGGCCAGTACGGGATTTGATCCCAAGACCCCAGGATCATGACCCAAGCTGAAAGTAGATGCTTAACTAACTGAGCCACCCAGGTGCCCTTTATTTATGTCTTTTAGAGAGAGCGTGTGTGCTGGCCGGGGTGGGTGGGGGGAGATAGAAGAAGAGAGGGAGAAAGAATCTCGGGCGGACTCCCTGCTGAGTGAGGAGCCCAATCAGTGGATGGTCTTGATCCCAGGACCCTGAGATCATGACTGGAGTTGCAATTCAGAGTTGGCCGCCTAACTGATGGAGCCGCCCAGGCGCCTCCAGGAGGAAATTTTTAGAAAGCTTTCTATCTGGTTTTTGTTTTCCTACTTTTATAACCATTCTCATGGTCTCATGGCCATCAAGTTCTACATGCTGAAATTCTTGGCTTTTGGTCACTGCAGAAACGTGAAGAGGGCTGGTGGGTGGTGATCGGTGATGCCAAGTCCAATAGCCTCATCTCCATCAAGAGGCTGACCCTGCAGCAGAAGGCCAAGGTGAGTGAATACTGACCCCAGCGTTGGATCTGAGATGGGGTCAAGGTGAGGTTCCTCCTCCTGTGTGCTCACCCTGATTTCTGCCTGCTTTCTCTAGGTGAAGCTTGACTTTGTGGCCCCAGCCACTGGTGCCCACAACTACACCCTGTATTTCATGAGTGATGCGTACATGGGATGTGACCAGGAATACAAATTCAGTGTGGACGTGAAGGAGGCGGAGACAGACAGTGACTCAGACTGAGTCCAGAGGCACTTACTCTTACAAAGACGAGAGAATTGCACCTGAATCAGACATGTACAGTTCCGTGGGGACCAGGTTTGTTAGTGTCGGGCAGGTGCTGTCCCAGCCGCCTGCTACTTGGCCCTCTTACTGCTTTGCCATCTCAACTTCGGATCCAGTGTCTGCAGGTGTCCTGTCACTGTCCAGCATAAACTATGTACAGCATTTTTAGGCATGTTCTGTGTAGTTCCTTTTGTCACACTCATCAAATAACTTGGAAAAACCATTTGTCTTTGCAGTATTTCCAAATTAAAGTTTCCTTCCTCTACCTAAGGCCCTTGGCCAAAATCATTTGGATTTTTTTTAGCCACTGAACTTGCTTATAATGAATACTTCTAGAGGACAGGGCTGCTCTTTAGTTGGGCTGTCACCTGCGGCCTTTCCAGTCAGTGCAGAGAAGGGAACAAGGTTAGATAGCTATCAGGTTTATGCACTTGTCTCCCACCTCTGTTGTTAGCCGGGTATCAGCACTACTGTAGGAACTAACACTGAACTTGAGTCTCAAGATCTGTAGTGTCCCCTCCCACAAGGAGGCAGTACCAGAAACAGTATTACGATGCACCAGCTGGGTGTGGCCCAGTCTTGGTAACCAGTTCTCTGGTCTAGATTTACAAATTTTTTTTTTAAGATTTTATTTATTTATTTGACAGACAGAGATCACACAAGTAGGCAGAGAGGCAGGCAGAGGGGGAGGGGAGAAGCAGGCTCCCTGCCAAGCAGAGAGCCCGATGTGGGACTCGATCCCAGGACCCTGGCATCACGACCCAAGCTGAAGGCAGTGGCTTAACCCACAGAGCCACCCAGGCGTTCCTAGATTTTGCTCTTCAGATTCTTGCTTTCTGTTATTTAGGAATAAATGTGCGTAAAATCGGGAGGTAATCTTAAAGCATGGTTTCTCTAGGTCAGCAGTTTTCAAGTAATAGGACCTTAGGACACCTTTACATGACAAAAAGTTAAGAACCCCAAAGATATTTTATCATCTTGGTTTATCGATGTTTACTATATTGAGGATTAAAACAAAACAATGCATTGAAAAATAATTTTTTATAAAATTTTGTTTTATTTACTTAAGAGAGAAGCTAGCTTCCCCACGGAAGCCCAATAGGGGCTCAATCCCAGGACCCTGGGATCATGACCTGAGCCAAGGCAGATGCTTAACCAACTGAGCCACCTAGGCTCTCCAGTAACTTACTTTTTTTAATGAAATACCTTCTAAAACAAATCCAAGGAGAAGACTGCATTTCACATTTTTACAAATCTCATTAGATCAGGTCTGCTCTAATGGAAGACATTTTCATAGCTGTTTCTATAATTCTGCTTATTGTTTGTTGAAGTGAAATGAAGTAGAACTGTTTTTACCCAGATATGAAGTCAGAAAAGGGTTCTTTTTATTTTTAAGATTTTTATTTATTTGACAGTACAAGTAGGCAGAGTGGTAGTCAGAGGGAGAGGGAGAAGCAGTCTCCCTGTTGAGCAGAGAGCACAACAGGGGGCTCAATCCCAGGACCTTGGGATCATGACTGGAGCTAAAGGCAAACACCCCCACAAAAGGGTTATTAAAGCCTCTTCAGGTGATTATCTATTTGATATTATACTGAGACCCCACAAGTGGTAGTTTTTTAAAGGCAGTGTGAAATCTGAAACCTCATCAAATAAGTCTCAGTTAAAACCACTGGTCTTAAAAAAAAAAAAACCACTGGTCTTGGGGTGCTTGGGTAGTGTAGTCACTTAGGCATCTGACTTAGTTTAAGCTCAGGTCATGATCTCAGGGTCATGTGGTAGAGCTCCACTTTGGGCTCTGCTTTAGATTCTCTCCCTCTGCCACTCCCACTCTTGTTCTCTAAAATAGATCTTAACAAAAATATCCCACTGGTTTTACAACTTTTGTTCACGATTTTATTTATTTGAAAGAAAGAGCACAGGCAGGGGGAGGGACAGGAGAGGGAGAAGCAGGCTCTATGCTGAATAAGTGCGATATGGGGCTCCATCCTAGGACCCTGGGATCAGGGCCTGAGCAGAAAGTAGATGCTTAACCTACTGAGTCATCCAGGTACCTGCCCCCCCTCCCCGCCCTCCACCTTTTTAAAAGATTTTATTTATTTGGTCTTACACTTTGAATGAACTTCTTAACCATGAAAGATTTTGTAATATCATGCATTAGTCATAAGGAAAATGTTTCTTCACTGATTTAGGCAGGTCTTCCAAATGACATTTCATCATATAGATCACATCTGTTGATACCACCAATCTCATCAGAAAAGTCTTAAGCACTGGGAAGATGTCAGGCTCAGGGTGGCAATACAGCTTTTCAGAAATTTTAATTTTTTTTCTTGAGAGCTTTATTTTTTCATTGGCAACACCACCAGTTTCCCTTGAAGTGAAAGGCTCACTCCATCCATTTCCCAGAAAACATCTGCCAGATAAGCCAAGTCCACGTAACAGAATTTGCTAGTTTCTTCAAGAAGGGGCCAGGAAGACAGTTCAGCTTGCACAATGGCTTCTCGTCAAGGCGGCCTTAATTCAGTGTGCAGTGGAAGGGCTTTATCCTGCTTCCCACTGTCAGCACATTAGCTGTGTTCTTGGGGGTCAAGATTTAATGTAAATTTTAACTGGCTCTATCTGACATTTCTAAGCGAGGTTGCCACTGTTTGTACCGTGAGGGCAAGGCAGTGATGACTGACCACTAGTGTGGTGTGCCACTGCTTTGACTCCTGCCATAGCTGACTGTACAGGTCCCCCGAGAGGCTCTTGGAACCACATACTGACAGCCATTGTGCTAGACACCGTCCTCAGCTGCCTTTTCAAAATCTAAGGTCATGGGATGCCTGGGTAGCTCAGTTGGTTAAGTGGCTGCCTTTGGCTCAGGTCATGATCCCAGCGTCCTGGGATCGAGTCCCACATTGGGCTCCTTGCTTTGCAGGGAGCCTGCTTCTGCCTCTGCCTGCCACTCTGTCTGCCTGTGCTCACTCACTCTCTGACAAATAAACAAAAATCTAAGGTCGTGATCTCTGTGGTATAAAAAATCAGGTGAAGGCTATAGCTTTGGGGAGGTCCTCAAGTCCAAACCCATTATGGAAGTGACTTTCAGAAGACAACCTGAATGAGGCTGAAGTGATAGCTTAAGGACTGATTCTTTTTTTTCATTATCATGCCCCTAATGAGCATTACTAGATGTCTTTTTTTCTCTTCACCCCCACCATGAAAACTTAATACTGGAGGTTCATTAGAGAGCCACAAATTATGGTCTCTCAGATTTTTTTTGCCCCCCACCCAAGAAATGATTTTCAGCTCCATTGAGAATGTATGCCTGTAGCCAGTAATAACTCTCAGGGTTCACACCCTTCCCGATTTATTTTTCAGCATTTCCAGTTGCCACCACAGCATAATGGCTGGCACAGAAGATACACGAGTTTCTAAGGGAAAGCAGAAGCATTATCTCACTCTAAGCCAGCCTACATTAAAAAATTTCCTTCCAATACTGACTGGCTTAAATGTAAGAATTTACGCAGAAACCAGGAAGGCAAGACCTATTTCAGAAAAGGACTCACCATGGATTTCTTTTAAGTTGTGAATGTCCTTATGAAATAGGACTTAGGATTCAGATGACCTATTTCTATAAAGCTTCCAATTTCTGAAAAGCCTAAGATGTACCTTCTACACAGAGAGAGGGTGACTATAAATACTATATTCACCCCCCAAAACTGAACACTGGGCCCTCAAGCAAGCAAAACCTGTGGCATAACCACAATGCACTGCTGTTCTGTAGCTCTTTACCAAGGGCCCCATGTCAAGGGGGACGAGTGAGTGGTTCTGTGGCTCTGCACTTCTCCCCAAGGCTGAATGGAAGAGAGCCAAGTTAGATGAAGGTCAAGGGCCCTCCTCCAGGTCCTCTTAGGGCTGGGAAAATCTTAGGACATTTTCTGGGGAACCATGATTCTGTCCAAAGTCAGGGTGGCTCAGATGCCTTCTGGTCGCTGATACTTCCAGAAGGCCACCTCCCCGTCATCGCTGCAGGAGGCCAGAAGCCCCTGTTCCTTAGGGTTCCAGGCCACACAGTTGACATCCTGGGAATGGGCCTGAGGCAAATGGGCTGTCAGGGAGAAGGTGGGCTGCTGTGGATCTGAGCTGGGATCCTCCTCGAACACACGGATTGCATCATCACCACAAGCCGTAGCCAGGGCCCCTGTCAGCTGACACCTGGGAGGAACATGTGCACCCGTGAGTATGCAGGTGGCTCCTCCCTCCCCAACCTGGCAGATTAGGCAGAAGACATTATAGTCTTCCTGAAGCTCTTCCCAAACTGCAGGCCTCCACTTAAAGTCTGTTATTGAAGAGCTTCCCTAACACAGATGTCACCCCCTCATTCAAGGGCTGCCATCTAGGTTAGATTTCCCCAGTCAACCCCAAAACTCCGTGACTCTGAACTGCACTTCTGTCACTTAGCACAAGCAGCTTCCCTTATCACCAAGTCATCCTTAACTATTTCTTTAGACAGTAATAGGCCGCTGAATTTTACCGTACTTCCCCTAAAGTCACTTTTTGTCATTGCCAAACATTTGCTAATATAAAAGCTTAGATGCATGTCAACTATTTTCATCATTTAGGATTATTTCCTAGAGATGGATTCCTAGGGCCAGAACTGCCCTCGGACCACTCTCCTATATGAACAGTACGGCTTTCCTAGACTCCATTAGGGTAGAGTCAGTGTTGCCAAATCATAAGAACTCCACAGCCATGAATCTAATTTTAAGAATAAATAAATAAATCTTTCTGGATATATGAGGCTGTGTGATTACCCACCCCCCGCCAACACAAGGCTGGTGCTGACCTCACAGCTTGTCAACTTAAAAGTAGCTATAAGGCTGGGTCTCTAAGTCTGTTCCCTGCTCCTATGAACCTCAGGCCAGCTGGCCCTAGGCCAGCACGGTAGACAGTATGCCGGATCGGAAGAAACGAGGATGGCTGCTCTCTGTCCACGTACTCCCAGAGGTGGTAAAGAGAAGCACGGGGTTTTTGTCTTCTCTAAAATGGGTGGTCTCTCCAAATGGGTGGGTGTGGGGATGGAGGTCTTACCAAGCAACGTCGTAAATGGTCCTGGAGTGGAAGCCTGACAAAGTGCAGATACATTTCCAGCTGGGGTCAGAGCCGCTGCATGCCACCCCTGCACGACAGACTTCTCTTGAGCCTAAGACATGTCTGTGTCCTGGGCACCTTGGGGGCGGAGCTCCTCACTTGCCCTCCCTCACCCCCACCTTCAATCACCAGGCCTCATTTTTGTTCCTCTGTCCCTATCCTTCCCTATCTGCCTTACATACTGTGGTCAGGGATTTTTACAGCAGAATTCTGAGAAGGAAAGGTCCTGTTCTTTAAAAACTTTCTGCTGCAGACTAAGTCTGAGCAGTGAGCCTGCCTTTTAAGGCCACCAACCAGCCCAACCAGCCACCCAACCCATCCTATTACTCCCCAAATCCTTTATGCCCTGTGCTCCATCTAAAGGAATCAGTGCCTGACGTAAATCTAGGCTTTTGAACCTTCAGTGCCTTTGCTCATGGTGTTCTGTTCTCAACCAGAAGTCTCTTCTCTTGTTAAATTCCTCTTGTGTTAAAATCTTATACACATTTTCCAGTTTGGGTGAAACGGCTCCTCTTCCACACAGCCTTCCCTGATTCTGCCAGCACTCACTTGGGAGCCCTCTAGTGCCACATGTCCCTTTCTACTCCAATTTGCTGTGATTCACCTATGTGTCGTAGACCCTTAGTAGACTGTAAACCTCAGGAGACAGGAGTCTCCTTTAGCTCTCTGACTGGCCCCTCACCTTGCTCATTGTCCGGTAGATACTGACGCCAGATACGCACAGTACGGTCGTCACTGCAAGATGCCAAGCGCTGGCCACTGGGGTCAAAGGCTAAGCTCCACACAGTGGATTCATGGCCTTCAAGGGTGGCATAGCATACCCAATCATCCTCTTCCTCCCGGTACAGCTTCACTGTGTCATCATAGCTCGCAGAGGCTAAAAGCTGAGGGGAAGGGGGGAAACACAGCACTCTCTATATGGTTCAGAAGTGCCTAGAGTTCCAAGACCTCTCCCAGCTAGGACAGTCCCAGCACTCTGTCTCTAGAAGGGGATTAATAATGTCTTTTGGTCACAGAGATCCCCATAAAAGTCAGGTGGAAGCTGAAGAGCAGAGGAAGGCTGGGTACAACCCTCCACACCAAAATCCCTTCCCACCAAGAAACTCCACCTTACTCTTACCTCCTGGCTTGGGTGCCAAACCACATGTTTGACATCCTGTGTATGAGAGTTGAGGACACTGACACATTCATACTCATCTTCTTCATCAACTGTGGGAGGGAAAAAGAAAAGAGCCCATGGGCTGACTCTATCAGGGACACAGAAGGGGATGTCTGTTCACTGGCTCCCAACCACATCTGGAAGGATCTAGACTCACCTTCCCAGACCCACACACTCTTATCTCGGCTGCAGGTGGCAAGGAGGTTGCCAGAAGGGGCCCAGGCCACTGACTTGACCTCATTTTCATGGCCCTCCAGAGTAGTTACACACTGTGAAAACAGAAGAAAAACAAGAATCAAGCAATTAAGACCTCTGCTGTTCTTTTCATAGGTACAGCTGAGCTAGCCCAGGTTGGCTCAGGTTCCTGAACCAGCCATGGGAAGCAAAAGGACAACAATCCTGCTCCCATCCAGCCTGGTTACCTCAAAGTCATCCTGGTTCTTCTTCCAAATGCAAGTAGTAGCATCAAAACTGGCAGAGGCCAGGTAGTTGCCACAGGGAGACCAGGCCACCTTCCGCACAGTGCGCTGGTGGCCTTCAGAAAGGACAGATTTGCAGATCCAGCTGTCACCTAAAAGCAAATGACAGGTCAAGCTCTGGAGCTGGGTGCACAAGAAGGTGCAGAAACATTATCAATTCAGTTGGATAACTGGGGTTAGTACTATAACCGGAGCGGGAGCCAAACTGGGCTTACCAAGCTGGGCTTAACTGGTGTATTTAACAACAGGCTTTCAGGGGTGCCTGGGTGGCTCAGTGGGTTAAAGTCTCTGCCTTTGGCCCAGGTCATGATCCCAGGGTCATGATCCCAGGGTATTGAGCTCTTTGCTCAGCAGGGAACCTGCTTCTACCTCTCTCTCTCTGCCTGCCTCTCTGCCTACTTGTGATCTCTGCTGTCAAATAAATAAATAAAATCTTAAAAAAAAAAAAAAAAGAGGCTTTCAGAAAGCTGTAACTACTTCCTCTACTTCCTCTGCAGGAATCTAAAACAAATCTGAGGAGCCCCCTTTCTGATTTAAAACTGTCAACGGTTCCCAAATGCCCTCAGGATAAAATTTAAACTTCACATCCTGTCGTAAATTCACTCTCCTAAATTACTCCTAACACCCTTCTCTCCTTTTCCGGTCTCAGCAACTATCATAATTCCCTCAATACTTCCAGCCTATAGATGTTTTTGCTTCCAATACTTGCCTATTCCTTCACCCAAAAAGTTTTTCCTAGAGTGGATAACGTCTAACTTAAGGTGGCTTTTCTCTCCTTCGCCCCTGGCCTGTAACCTCATTGCGGGTCGGCTTGCCCCAAAGGCTGTGCACTCCCTGAGCCCCGCACCCACACTATGCGCAAGCTGAACCCTCTGCAGCAGGGGTCGTCCAGCGAGGCCGGGACTGACCTTCCGTGCCCCAGATGCGGACTCTACGGTCACCACCGCACGACGCCAGGAGGGTTCCCGCGGGGTTCCAGGCCAAGAACCAGCAGCGGGAGTCCGGATGTGCCGAGACGCGAGCCAGCAGCACCAGCGAGTCCTTCATGGCGGCCCAGAGCAGTGCGTTGAGGAGGTGGACAGAGGTGGTCGCGCCGACCGCTAGTTCCACCGTGCAAACCCCCGCGACGCCCACTACGGCCTCAGTCCGCCCTCGGATCCCGCCACTTCCGCCGGAGGGCCTGGGTTGTCCTGGGAACTCAGGTGCCCGAGGCTGCGGCCGTGCTGCCCTCTGGGAGTTGTAGTCAGCTTGCCACGCCTGGCGGCAAGCACCGCGAGGCGGCCTCGAACTACCAGTCCCGTGAGGCCCTGCGCAGGGAGCCGGGGGCGCGCCCAGGCTGGGACGCGCGCGGGGGGCGGGGCGGGGTGCCGGAGGAGGCGGAGGCCGAGGTGGAGGAAGCCGGAAGTGGATCGGGCCCGGGTCGGTCCGGGCGTTGCGGGTTTAGGGCCTGGGATCGCTTTGCCCCAGGCAGCTGCAGAGCCCGTGACGGAACGGAGCGGCGCCATACCGGCCTTGAGGCTTGCTGACCGGTGAGGAACAGGGGTCGGTGTGGTGGTGGGTCGTTTCTGGCTACAGGTCTCAGCCTGAGCACTGTTCCCAGATCCCGGATCCCCGATCCCAGCGGCCCAGTCTAGTCCTCGACCCCTCGGCACTCTCTGGCCGAGACCCCAGAGCCGGGTGTCTCTCGCATGGGTAACCGATACCCGCGCCCCAACTCCGGTCTGCCCAGATCCCGACCGGCTCGCAGTCCTCTCCGGGTCCCTGTTCCGCACCTCCGCAGCCCCATTCCAGGGACCCCGTCCCCGACCCCCGACCCCCACCCCCGACTCCCTGCAGCCCTCCTCTCTGTGCTTGGCCCCAGGTCCCACCCCCTATCCTCCGGTGTGGGCCCTAACACCGCTGTGCCGGCCTCCCCTTCTGTGAACCCAGCGCCTTGCTCTCCTCCCCGGGACAGGCAGGCTCAGCGCGCCCTGCGGAGGTCCGCGGTGACCAGCAGCGACCTCGGAGCGACGGCGGGCGGCCCCGGGCATGTACGCTCCCGGAGGCGCAGGGCTGCCCGGTGGGCGCCGGCGGAGGAGCCCGGGAGGCAGCGCTCTGCCCAAGCAGCCTGAGCGTAGCCTGGCCTCGGCCCTGCCGGGTGCCCTGTCCATCACGGCGCTGTGCACTGCCCTCGCCGAGCCTGCCTGGCTGCACATCCACGGTGGCACCTGTTCCCGCCAGGAGCTGGGGGTCTCCGACGTGCTGGGCTACGTGCACCCGGATCTGCTGAAAGGTGAGGGCGCTGCGCGCCGGCCCTCTTCTTTCTGAGTGATAGAGCTTCCTTGGCTGAGAGCGGAATGTGGTGCGGGCTGGAGCAGAGATAGCCAGGGGCAGGCACTTGGCTTGAAGGAAGCAGCCCCATTCCTGTCTAGTATTCATGCCCACCAGGTGGCTCTGTTTGGGGTCTGGCCCCTCATTAATTCTGATGTTATTCAGCCAGGCACCTACTTCTCAAACCATGCTAATCTGGATTGTTGCTATTTTCGGATTCTGCTGGCGGAAGAGCGCTGTGTATTGAGAACAGATACGGGTGCTAGGCATCAAAATTAGCTGCCCCCTTCTAAAGAACCCATGGAATATGGGAAGGTTTCTTGGGGCAGCCTGTTGAAGGGAGGAAAGGAACGTTTTTTTAATGTGGCTGGATTTTAAAAGATATTTTGGAGTTCTGCTATAATAGAATTTTTGCTAGAGAAAAAGGGAGTCTATGGCATTTCCCATAACCAGAAGTCAGTTTCTTTGCCACTCTCAGTAAAACAATTGGAATTTGACTCTTGGAACCTTTATAAGTGGTCTTGACTGAGGTAAGGTTGCTTTGTTCATCATCCTGCTTCCTAGCTAGGCAGGCACAGCAAAGGAGAAAGGGACTGTGCTTTTTTTTTTTTTTTAAGATTTTATTTATTTATTTGATAGACAGAGATCACAAGTAGGTAGAGAGGCAG
This sequence comes from Taxidea taxus jeffersonii, assembly GCA_003697995.1. Taxonomy (NCBI): domain Eukaryota; kingdom Metazoa; phylum Chordata; class Mammalia; order Carnivora; family Mustelidae; genus Taxidea; species Taxidea taxus. Next base: position 169,330 of record ML108333.1, read on the forward strand.
GCAGAGAGAGAGGAGGAAGCAGGCTCCCTGCTGAGCAGAGAGCCTGATGTGGGGCTCGATCCCAGGACCCTGACATCATGACCTGAGCCGAAGGCAGAGGCTTAACCCACTGAGTCACCCAGGTGCCCCGGGACTGTGCTCTTTACTGGGCACAGAGGAGGCCAATGTGGGGGTGGGAGTGGGGGGCTGTTCCAGGGAGCCCCATAGGTCATCCTGCTCAGCCCTGTCTCCAGTAATGAGAGTAAAGGCTATTTGAGGGCAAGACTGCACTTGCCTGGCTTCTACCCAAAAAGTGGTCAGAGGACCCCAAGAAGCTTTTAGTAACAGCGCAGTTCATCACCCCCAAGGTCTTTTGAACCATTTGTGAAGGTCTTCATATTTTCTCTCTGGACCACCCCCTGGGGCTATGATACATTCCAGATATTTATTACCCCATGTATCAGAAGCATTAGATATCTTCACGTTGCCTCTTTTAAGGATTCAGGCTCTGGGATTTGGTGAAAAGGTCAAATTCCCATCTGTGCTGTGGATTATATACCACTTCTGCAGGTCTAGTCTGAAAAGCCCTAACCTTGTAGCCTAATGTTGCCTTTCTCCAAGAGTTCTCTTGCTGTTTTGCATCTCTGAGTTTTTAAGGCTTTAGTGTAATTTTGTAGAGAACAGGATGGGAGTGTCTGGTTTATTTCCAGATTTCACAATGATGATGGTCTTTGCTGGTTTGGCTCATTAAGAACCAAGTTATACACACGATGATGGAGGCCTCGGGCCATGCAGCTTTTATCTGGTCTATAGCTGGTGGCAGAAAGGCCATCAAGCTGGCATGGAGTCTGGATGGTTTTTCCCTCAGCACAGTGCCTTCTTTGGAGCACAGCTGCTGCCTTCCCACCACTACATCCAGGTCTTTGCCATTGATCCCCTCCTGTTCCAGGGTTTTGGGGACGTGGTATCTCCTACAAGCCAGGAGAGAATTTATGGTGCTTCTTTTCCCTTTCAAATCATTCCTGGGGAGGCTCACCAAGTTCATATGATGGAGGGGGAGGCACTCTGATCCTTGTTTCCAGAGGTCAAGAAAGCTTGGTTCAGACATGAAGTGATCTCTCCAGGGCCACAGAGCTGGGGGCACAGCTGCGGCTGCTCACATCCATTGACTCCAATGCAAAATGATGCTGTCTCACGTGCTTCTTAACCTTTGCTTTACTTCCGTGTCATCGAGAATGACCTCCCGTCTATTCCACTTTGGAGTGCACCCTTGTCAAAGGCATTGAAAAATAAAAATAAATTCTTTTTTTTTTTTTAAGATTTTATTTATTTATTTGACAGACAGAGATCACAAGTAGGCAGAGAGGCAGGCAGAGAGAGAGGAGGAAGCAGGCTCCCCGCCGAGCAGAGAGCCCAATGCAGGGCTCGATCCCAGGACCCCGGGATCATGACCCAAGCCAAAGGCAGAGGCTTTAACCCACTGAGCCACCCAGGTGCCCCGAAAAATAAAAATAAATTCTTGATGCAGGTTCTCCTTTGTTTACATATATATTTGCCCTTTTTAAGAAGTTTTTAAAGCCAGATTTTGTCTTTTATAAAGCATGCTGCCTTAATCTTTACATTACATTTATTCACGTGTTTAGGGATCTTAACCCGTGGATAGTTTAGTTTTTTGCTTGTGTGGTTCTTTTAAGATTTTTTTTTTTTTATTGGGGGAGGCAGGGAGAGAGGGACAAGCAGGCTCCACACTGAGCGTGGAGCCCAACATGGGATTTGGACCCACAATCCCCAGGTCGTGACCTGAGCCAAAACCAAGAGTCAGACGCTCAATCACGCAGGCACCCCAACCCATGGATAGTTTGAACCTGCTTTTCTGTGGCCATTTTCTTGGCTGTTGTAAGCTAGGAGCACATGGGTGTCCATTAATAAGAGAAGTGACTGTGGTACCTCACGAACCATCACAGAAGAAGGCAAGGAATTAGGAGGGCCCGACTGCTTCTTCTTCCTTTACTCTGTACCTGTTGGGTTTTTGCTACCCAGTGGGCCTTTAGACACAGGCTATCCTATGCAATTTTGTTGATCCTTAGGGCCTAACCCATGTCCTAACATGGAAGCCTGGGATATTCTCTATCTTGGGAGGGAGTGGAGCTTTGGGGCACAGATGTGATGGCGGTAGATGCTACTAGAGGGAAAACAGGCCTTATCAGGTCTGTGCAGGGGAAGGAGGATGGGCAGGGCTGGCAGGCCTCAGAGATGTGCCTTCCTGTTTCTCAGCCCCCTGCCTGAGTGCTAGGCACACACCATGTCTGGCTTTAGTTTCTCCTAAGTGTCTTTATTGGATAGGTGCTGTCCCCACCTCCAGTTCACAGAGGTTGCAGGCTCAGGGAGGTCAGGTACCACGGGCTTGGAGGCACAGAGCTGGTGTGCGTGCTGTGGATCCCACTCTTCCCATCGCACCTGAGCGCACTTTAGGTTTCTTTTTCCTTCCATCAGAGTTGTCCAAGGCTTATTATTTCCCAATTCTAGTGGAGTTTTTCTCACAAGTCCAGCCGAAGCTGTGGTTCTTATCCCTCATTGCCTCAACATTCTGGCTCAAGTCGGTGAGCCTGAGGCAAAGCCACTCACCCTCCCACTGTCATTTGCAGATCTCCAGAAGGCTTTAGCCAATGCTGGCTGGCTGATTTGGTCCTGCTCCCCAGGGAGTGCCTGCTTCTCACACAGCTCCTCGCCAGGCCCAGGTCCAGAGATTTGCTCAGACTACTGGTGGCCCCAAGCTTGGGGGGTGGCCCAGATAATCATTCCTTCTGAGCTCCAACCCTCTCTATTGAGTGTGGCCAGCAAAGGGCAGTTCTGACAACAACTTCAGGAAGCATCTTTGGAGAATGAGGAAGTTTGGGGGGGTTGAAGTCAATGAATCACAGTTGACAACAAGGCACTGGAAATGCAAGGCCCTTGCAGGAAGGGCCAGTGTGCCTGCTGGGTGGTGACTAACGCAGCTGGCACTTCTGACGCCTGTCCCCCCCGTGGGGCCTGTCCCCAGAGGCAGCTCTGCTAGAAGCTAGTATCTGGTGATGCCCACTGTGTGACCTGGAGGAGGTCACGTAACCTCCTAGATCCTCTGAGTTCTCCTCCGAGCTGTGTGATGAATCCCCTGGAGTGCAGTGAGGCTTAACCAAAATAATATCTTTTTTTTTTTTAAGTCGGCTCCATGCCCATTGCGGGGCTTGAACTCATGACCCTGAGATAAAGAGTCACACACTCTATTGACTGATACCCAGCCAGGCCCTGTTGGAGTCCTGTGTTAGAAACCTGTCTGAAAAAAAAAGGAAATGAGGAGCTACTTCAAATAAGGGCAAAATTTCTTTGGAAGCTGACAGAAGTATTCTAAGATTGGATTTTTCTTGGGGAGCCTGGCTGGTTCAGTTAGTAGAGTATGTGACTCTTGATCTCGGGGTCATGAGTTCAAGCCCCATGTTTGGCAGAGATTGCTTTAAAAAATTGGATTATTGTGATGGTTTCATAACTTTGTAAATCTACTAAAAGTTATTAAATTGTATACTTAAAAATAAACAACAACAACAAAAAACAAAACAAAACAAAAAAAGAAACCTGTCTGGAAGCTCAAAAGTCACAGTGGGCTATTCAGGTGGGATGGCTGAGCATGGAGAAGGATACAGGCCCTGGGGAAGGGTCTCTAATTCCCAGGGACTCCAGTGAGGCTGAAGGGAGGGAAGATGAGATAGAAGAAGGGAACTGTCCAGAAGTCACTTTATCCATCCTGCCTGTAATGGGAGCAATGGGCTGGTAGATGGGAAGAGCCAGGGCCTTCAAAACAGATCCAACTCAGTGACTCACCAGTGACCTTGGGCAAAGTCAATTCCTTGGGATCCTATTACACAGCAGCTGCCTTCTTCTCTGGTGACTGGAGGGGACAGTCAGCAATAATTACCAAAATAAACAGCACAACTGGAGAATGGGCTGTGTTCTCTGTTTTACCAGAGTGTATACACTGCACCACTTGTTTGAATTTAAAATTAGGACCCTGCCCTGTGTGCCATTTCTCTCCAAAAATAAAATCATACATACATCACCCTTAGGGATTTTGCTTCCCTTGAGCAGCCCTCGAGGCGCTGGGCATTCGATGCTCCCCCTGCCAGACATCAGTCTGGGAAACAGACATTGAGATCCTGACCCGAGGAGAGTCAGAGCTGGGTTCCGAGCGTGTCTGGGATAACGCTGCCTGGCTTCTCAGTGTGCTGTGAGACCCTCCGATGAGAGGCTGCCTGGGATGCGAGGCAGACCCCTGGTGTATCCGTAAGCATCACTCCAAGGCAAGTTTATGTTTGGCTTCCCCGCCAAGCCTGAGGGTCACTCACGGCTTTGGAGTGGAGAAGGCAGTCATGTTGAAACAAAGCCCATTTGAATTTTGGGTCAGAGGCTCTTTCTCTGCATCATATCATCACGCTGATGATTTGATGATATGATAAGCCAGAACCTTAGTCTGGCTTTAGTGGGCTCTTGCCCCGGCCCACACTGGCTGATGTGTGCTGATGAAGTACCAGTGGAAGGAGGAAAGGCACACCGTGGTGGCCCAGCTGTACGGCCCCGTGCCAAGGGAGTGGGCTGGTGGCAGGCCCTACGGGCTCGTTCCTGGCTTGGCATGAGGTGACTAGCAGCACAGCCCTGCGTACAGGGAGCAGGTGTTAGAGCTTTAACTGGCTGCATGAGGGAAGCTAAAGTGACTTGTTGGAGCTTACACAGTCTGTGGTCCATCTAGGATTTGGTGTCATGTCTGGTGCCTTTCCAGTGTCCCCGCTGCTTCTAAGAGCCAGGCTCTGATGGCTGCAGAAGCCTAGACCACACCAAGCAGGTATTGCCCAGTAACTGCCAGTGTAAGCATTCTTCATGGCTTCATGAGCCAAACCTTTCCTGCCTAGAAGCTGGAAAGGTTTCCTTTCCAGCTGTTCCCTTAGTGAGCTCAGCAACTGCTGGCTCTGGCGGTGACTCTGACAGCATTCCTTTTAGGTTTGGACCCTCCATTCAAAGCCTGCCCTTTAGGATTAGATTAATTATGTCCATCAGGGAAAAATGAAACCGCTAACTCCGGTGCTTGGTGATTCCGAGCATCGTGGTGCGTCATGGTGCAAGGGAGCCTAATGCAGGTTTGGGGTCTTAACTCCATCCACTGTGTGACCTGGAGGAGGTCACGTAACCTCCTGGAGCCTCTGAGTTCTCCTCTGAGCTGTGTGATGAATCCCCTGGAGTGCAGTGAGGCTTAACCAAAATAATATCTTTTTTTTTTTTAAGTCGGCTCCATGCCCGTTGTGGGGCTTGAACTCATGACCCTGAGATAGTCACACACTCTATTGACTGAGCCAGCCTGACGCCCCAACTAGAATAATCTTTGACCCCTCTGGGTGCACAGGCTATTCCTGGAGGGGTACACCAGAAACAATCAATGATGTTTGTCTCTTGGGAGGGGCAGTTGGACATTAGGAAAGGGAGGAATGTCTTCCCTGAATCTTATCATGTGTGAATTTTCCTTATTATTGAAGTAAGTGTATTACAAAACATAAGACATATAGAAGTGTATGTAATAAATGTACATTTTTAAGGATGGTATTAAAATGGACATCCTGTACTCCCTCTGTAGCTGAAGGAGGTGGCTGAATTCAGTCCTGGCGTATTTCTTTCTTCAGTGAAAACTAATTGTTGGGTGCCTGGAAGGTGCAACCAGTTTACCTCCTACTGTTGGTTTTGGCTCAGGTTGTGAGTTCAGGGACTGAGATTGGCCCCACATTGGGCTACACACTCAGTGCACAGTCTGCTTGGGAGTCATTCTCCCTCTTGCCCTCTCTCCCCTGCACTTGTGCACATGCTCGCTCGCTCTCATAAATAAATAAGTCTTTGGGATGCCTGGGTGGCTCAGTTGGTTAAGCGGCTGCCTTTGGCTCAGGTCATGATCCCATCATCCTGGGATCGAGTCCCACATTGGGCTCCTTGCTCAGCAGGGAGCCTGCTTCTCCCTCTGCCTCTGCCTGCCCCTCTGTCTGCCTGTGCTCGCTCTAACTAATAAATAAATAAAATCTTAAAAAGAAAGAAAGAAAGAAAGAAGTCTTTGGGGAAGAAAAGTAATGGTTCAAGTTGAGTTGATTTTTAAGAACCACAGTTAAAGCACTGCTTGGAGTACCTGGCCACATTAAGGAACGCTGCTGGAATCAGAACAGAGCCTGCTGCAGCTCAGAGCGCGATGTGAGCCCTGCCGCTCTCAGGTTATTCTCAGATGTCCTAGAACACTCGTCCTGCCCCGTCCCTGCTGCCTGCCAGGTGGAGCCCGATAGGAGCTATCTCAGAGAGCTTTTAATGATACACCAGTAAAGGCAGGAAACAGCATCTGTCTCTGGGAGCTTTGCTTGCAGAGAGGCCCGTGGGTTTCTAGGCTCCTTTAGGCCCGCTGTCTTAGGCTCTGCAGGGCTGGGTTAAGTGAAGGCTAGTCCTGGTTGCTGGCCGAGCTAACACAAAGGAAGCCTCTTGGCTGCAGACGATTTCCCAGGCTGGAAGACTGGGCCCCAGACAGATGGTTAGCTGACAGGAAAGTGGCAGATAGTTCTGGGGCAGCTTAATGGAAGATCTGTAGCCAGATCAAGGCTCAGGAGTCCGGTGTGGGCTCAGCCAGCATCTGCCTGGTGAATTCTGAGCCTGAGGCAGGGAGTGTATGCTGTCACAAAGGCGTAGAGTCTCTTGATATCTGGTCTGGTTCTTCAGTATGGGAGGCCAGATTCTCTACTCAAGACCCAGTGATGTCAGTGTCTGTTGGTTTGAGTCTGCCTTGTGGGGGTCAGGTCCCCTTCCAGGTTCTTGGACTTTGCAGTCTACCTTCCTCTAGGTCCAAGATCAGTGTTTCTAGGAACATAGGGCTTGGCCCCACCTGCATGGGAATTACCATGGGCTGCTTGCTGTGATCCCACAGCCTCTCTGCCTGAGATTAGGACCCAGAAAAAGAGCCTATAGTCTAAGTACTGCCCGCCGTTTTCAAATTGTCCTAAATCAGCTGACAACCCACGGCCTAAATGAAAGAAGAACTTGCCCACCACTAGACTAGAGGAAAGAGAGGAAGTTAAAGCCCATTTCTCTTTATCAAAGCTTAAAATGGTTTCTTTTTGGATCAGCCTTTATTCTGTGTGTTTCTGGAAGCGCTAGTTCACATAGATACAAGACTGCATAGATGTAAGACTGGACTGACAGTGTTGTCTAGATCAATTTTCTTTTTTTTTTTTTTTTTAATTTTATTTATGTATTTAACATAGAGAGAGATCACAGATAGGCAGAGAGGCAGGCAGAGAGAGAGAGAAGCAGGCTTCCCACTGAGGAGAGAGCCCGACGCGGGGCTCGATCCCAGGACCCTGAGATCATGACCTGAGCCGAAGGCAGAGGCTTAACCCACTGAGCCACCCAGGCGCCCCTCAGTTTTCTTTTTAAAAAAGGTGTTAAAAGTCTTAGAAGTTCACTTTATGTGTTTGGTATATGGTTGTCATCCTGGGACCTCCCTTCTCCTTGACCCTGGGAACACTCTAAATATTGGGTCTCCTGTTTGAGCATCTTCCTTTTTCTTGGTTCACTCCTTCATTGTGGAGCAAGAGCATGCACCCGTCAATGGCTTCACCCTCATTTTAGAAGGTGTCAGTTTAGAAGTCTGTCAGGCTTTTGTGGTATAAACTAGTCTCTTCTTAGCTTTTCACACTTCCGGCTTAGACTTGAGCTTATCAAGTCCTTTAAGTCCATTCTAAGTAGGTCCAACTCCTTTTAATTTCCAGTTTCCAGAATTTTGTTTTGCCCCTTTCCTCTTTGTGTGGGCTTAAATTTTTCCTTCTTTTGTTTTAGTAGAGTGCAGAGAGGGAGCAGAAATAAATGTGAAAGTCTGGTCTGCCATCTTTCCTAATTTATTCAGCATTTTAAATTCTGTATTTCTCTCTAAACCACTTCAGTGTCTTTCAAGGGACTGAATGAGTGACTGGATAGATAGCATTAGTCGGCCTCTGTGGCTGTCTCAGCTCAGAACTCAGTGGGCTTTTCCTGCCAACCTAAAGCACACTTTAGCAGAATAGGCTGACATGTCAGGCTAATTGTCAGGGTCTTTACAAATGGTTAGCAGAGTGTGGCAAGTATAAGGAAGTGGAGCCCTGCACTTAGAGTGATTTTGTTGGAAAGGGAAGAAGGACTTGAGGCACAGGGGAGCCTGTCTGCAGTTCCTCTCCTCTGCAGGCCGGCTGGGAGCAGGAGCAGGAGCTGAGATGCCGCACCACACCCCGCCCCCTCCCTGCCCGTACTCCGTACTCCGCTGATTCTCCAGGACTGGGGCGGGGGGTGGGGTGGGGGGACACAAGCTCTTCCCAGCGGGAGGACTTGGGGCCCTGAAGATTTGGTTCTTCCCCTACAGATTTCTGCATGAATCCCCAGACAGTACTACTCCTGCGGGTCATTGCCGCCTTCTGCTTCCTGGGCATCCTGTGTAGTCTCTCTGCCTTCCTCCTTGATGTCTTTGGGCCCAAGCATCCAGCCCTGAAGATCACCCGTCGCTATGCCTTTGCCCACATCCTCACAGGTAAGCGTGGGCCTGCTCGCCCTGGGGAAGGAACTGCCACGGGGCGGAGGCGTCCCATCTGGAGTTGCAGGTGGGGACGAAGGGGCTTCTGTGAGCAGATACCATTCCAGATGCTCCTTTCGGCTCTAGCCTTTCACAAAGCAATGGACTGTGATAACAACTTGCTGCTTGCGTTTGCATGTACGCCTGCCAGGACCACAAACCCACTCAGCCCAGCTGTAGAAGGGGACCATTGTTAGTATTCCACAAGAAATCTCAGTGCTGAGAACTGGAGCTGAAGCTCAGTGGGGCTCATGGGGCCCACAACGAGCAGGGAAGCTCACTCTGTCTCCCCTGGAATGCATGGTCTCATCAGACTCTCTTCTTCCTGCCCATCTGCACGCCACCTTTCTCTGCTTCGATGCAGCTTCTCTTCTCCCTCCTGACTGGGCTGGTGTGTTGATTTTGACTTGTGATGGTGCCAAGTCGGCCCCCCAACTGCATGGCCCAGTCTTTCCCTTTCAAGCACCCAGTGACTTCTGGCAGCCTGGTATCCAATTCCAAATTCTGGAAACGGAAAGACTCTGGCCCAGAAGGAGTCAGGCATCTGGCCCCAGCCCCCGTCCCCGTCCCTGCCAGAGAATCCCATGGCCAAGAAAACTCCCCATCACAGGGTCTGGGAGCAGGCAAGTTCTCTGCTAATGGGGTTTGGGGAGAGGCTCAGTTGGTTCTTGAAGCACCCTGGCTGCAAGATGCCTCCTAACTTCCCTTCTCTGCTGTCTCTCTGTCTCCCAGTCCTGCAGTGTGCCACTGTCATCGGCTTTTCCTACTGGGCTTCCGAACTCATCCTGGCCCAGCAGCAGCAACATAAGAAGTACCATGGGTCCCAGGTCTATGTCACCTTTGCTGTTAGTTTCTACCTGGTGGCAGGAGCTGGTGGGGCCTCAATCCTGGCCACGGCAGCCAACCTCCTGCGCCACTACCCCACGGAAGAGGAGGAGCAGGCCCTGGAGCTGCTCTCCGAGATGGAGGAGAACGAGCCCTACCCAGCAGAGTATGAGGTCATCAACCAATTCCAGCCACCCCCGGCCTACACACCCTAATGCCGGCCCAGGGCTTTCTTCTGCAGCAGGCCCTCCCCACTCTACAGCGCCTCTCACACCTAGAGGAGCTCCTCTCCCCAGCAGGCCTCACTGGTAGGATCCTGACCATTTCACCAAACCTTCCCAGGAGAGACTCTGCCTTTAGGGTGGTTCATGTATCCCTGCTCTCGAAACCTGGGATTCACAGATTTTATATAATGCACTGTTTCCCCTCTTGTCACCTTCCTGTCCCTTTGTGGTCACTAGTCATTACCAACCAGGGATGGTCATACAAGTTTTCTCCCTTCATGGGCCATAGCTTTGAAACTGGGACTTTCCCTGGGGAGCTGCCGACGGAGGGGACTCCCAGATAGAAGTGTCAGCAGGTCCAAAGGGAAAGGGGACTGGGCCCTGTAGGCTCATTTCGTAACAGTCAGTGTTTGTCCCACCGCTGTAGCCCTGGACTGATTCCCACCCCCAATTACTACTTGGAGTGCTGCAGCCCCGGGCCGCCCGCTCCATGGAATTCTCTGCACTTTAGTCTTTGGACTTCCCATCACACATCTTCTGGTTTTATGGGAAGAAGGAATTGCTGTCAGGAAGCTGAGCCTGCACTTTCCCCGCCCTGTCCTTGTGTGGGTGGCTGGAGCTCAGGCAGGGAGCGCAGCTGCTGGCATGGGCCTGAGGCCCCCTGGTGCCCATAAAGGATCAGAGTGAGGGCGGGCCAAGTCTCCCTAGCCCCTTCACCGTTTGAAATGTGAGTGGTTTTAAAAGGAAAAAGCAGAACCAACCAACAGCAACAATACTCTTTTTAAACTAGGGACAAGCCTATTGTCGTTTTTTCAGACATTTTATCCCATTCCTTTTGGCTCAGCAGTGTTTTGGGCCATGGCTTTCCCCAGGCAGCTCCTCCCTGAACCTCTTTCCCAGCAGAATGCAGCCTCTTCCCTTGCCACCTCCCCCACCAAGACCCGGCTCCCTGGGCCCTTCCTGTGGAACCCAGAGCCTCATCAGCCCCCGGCCCCGGGGGCTGAGGACTGTGGCCCAGCTGGCTGGCCAGCGTGGTGCTCCTCAGGACTGTGGCACTGAGATGTAACCTGGCCTCCGTGCAGGAACAGGGGCCACAGCAGGGCAGGAAACCCACCACGCGCCACATGGGAACCGCAACCAGTGGGGTCCCGTTGCGTAAGGTGCCAGAACCAGCCCATCAGAGCAGCAGACCTGGCTGCGTCCTTTAGGCTCAGTGTGTCCCCTAGACTGTGACTTGGGGCAACAGCTTGCTGCATGCCCCTTTTCTCTTCTTGAACGTACTCTGGTCTTGCCCTGTGCTCCCGGTTCTTTCTTGCCCGGCCATCACTCTGTCCCATCAGCCACACACGGCTCTGGGTCTGGCTGAGTGCTCGGCCTGGAGATCTGGGGCACAAAGTGGGAGAAACTTGAGAGACCTTCAGCGTGGATCCAGATGGCCAAGCTTCTTTGGAATCAGTGTCCGGTGCTGAGCTGAAAAGCAGATTGGATCCCAGTTTCCTTTCACAGGCAATAGACAGAGCAAGACTGGAGAGTTGATACCACTGCCGAATTGTGGCTAGAAAGGGCCTGTCTTGTCCCTCGTCCTTCTTCAGCGAGTTGGCCTGGGGATGTCTGGACAGATGCCTGTGTGGGAGGTGAAGACCATGTCTGTGCATGAGTGAGCAGCTGCCTGGAGTTCACTCTGATGCCAAAGTGTGTCCCAGGGTGACTCTCACTCTTCCAGACTCTTCTCTTAGGCAAGAAAGACTGCAGTATGATACCTGAGCACAAAACCAAGGAGCTAAATTAAGTCTTACATCTTTCTGTAAAGTCCGAGTTTGCCTTTGGCAGATCTCCAGGGTTTGGCCAGCTCTCTCTGACCATAAGTGTCTAAGCAGGCAGACCATGAGAGCGGGCACCAAACACGCATGCCAAAGTGACCAGTCATCTCATGAGGACCCAGACATGACCCTGTGGACCGTTCCACGTGACTCGGAACCCACTTTTTATTAGCTTCCCCACACCTCTGGCCTTTCTCTTTTCCCCTGCCATCCTGACACGGATAGTTTGTCATATAAATTCCCCTGGTTGTGTTTTTTTTTTTTTCTAGAAAAAAATTAAAAATCAAAACAAAACAAATTACAAATAAGAATGTAAGTGCCAGTGGCTCCATGTCATTTTTCTGTCACAATTTCCCCTGACTTGGTTTGTTCCCTTGCTCCTAGAAAAGCAGGAGAAATTTATGATTAAGTGTGTAATTTAAAAAAAAAAAATGGGGGGCGGGGAGAAGCTTGCATGTGTTTATTCAAATACAGGGCATTTTTCCTTTTAAGACCCTCCTAATCCTGAGAACTTCCGCACCAGGGTCCCAAGGCTAGGAGTAGTAGAGACCTCCAGCCCAAGTCCCTGACTTCACCCTGAGCTCTTCTCTGCAGCTGCTAGTTAGCAGCGGAAGAGAAAGCCTGCTTCTGAACTCCAACCACAGTGTGGGAAGAAACAGACTTCTTCAGAGCTAGGACTTGTGGAAGGAGCTGCACTCTCTTTTGAAACCACAGGGAGTGGTTACTTCCAGGGAGAGACGTGTGAGTGGAGACAGTTCCGGGAGTGAAACTTGTGGAAGAGCCCTTCAGTGTCCATGCCTCACGTGGTTACCCGCTTTCCCTTCACTCAGCCCACACACCGGACCCCAGATGGACATCACGGTAAAAGAGCTTCGGGCTCCCTTTGAGGAGCAGCCCATTCAGGTGTTCTTTCTCTTATTCCTTGGGAGAGTATACGTACTTCTTGAGAGCTAGGAATGTATTCTCTCTCCTTTCATTTCATTTCAGACATTTACAAACGGTGCCTGGCGTTGTATACAAGGCACTGTTGGGCACCACGAGAAGAAACATGATGACCAGCGGGCCTGTCTCCAAGGCTTTTATATTCTTAGTTCAGGAGATGGACTTGTTCACAAAAAGGCAGTGAAGTAAGTGGTCTAATGGACAGTCGGGGAAAGTGTGCCAAGAAGGGAGGCTGGTTGTGACCTGAGCGATTATGAAAGGCTTCCTGGAGGAGGAAGCTTGAGTCAGGCCCGCAGTGAGGGTTTGGAGGTAGGTAGGTAGGTAGGTAGGGGAACTCCCACCGAGGGGACAGCAAGAGCAGAAGCACAACTGGAGGCCAGGGTGTGAGAGAAGAGGTTAGAAAGGTGAGAAGGGCCCATTTAAGGCACTCTAAGAAGCGGGGAATCCTGGACAGGTTTTGAGAAGAGGAAGGAGGGACCCAGGTTTATTTTAATGACTGATGACAAGTGTGGAGGAGGCTTAGCCTCATACTAAGTGGAAGAGTCAGAGGGTATGGGAAACGGGAAGTGGTGTGGGGCCTGGAAGCTGGCAGAAGGGGAAGAAGAGAGCAGTCACTCTTGGGCCCCAGGGCCTGGCGTTCATGACACGCAGACAGAGCCAGTAGTGCGGGCCTAGAGGGGCTCACAGATGAGAAGATGCAGGGTATGAAGGGCAGCAAGGAGAGAACCTTGGGGAACAGAGGAAGAGGTGGTTGCATCTCGGGGAAGAACGGTTTTCTTAAAATAACTAGAGAATCTTCAGCTGACATCTCACCCACATATGTGCACTCCATCAGCCACTAAATTCATAGGTCTCAAGGTTCTGTGGAGAGACAAAGGAACAAATACACTTTTGGCCCTTGGTTTCAAATAGCCTAAAATCTTCTCCCCTGCATTTTTTTGTGGGAGTGGCATTTAATTTTAGTTTTTAAAGATTTTGTTTATTTGGGGCACCTGGGTGGCTCAGTGGGTTAAAGCCTCTGCCTTCGGCTGAGGTCATGATCCCTGGATCCTCGGATGGAGCCCCACATCAGGCTCCCTGCTCAGCGGGGAGCCTGCTTCCTCCCACCCCCTCTCTGCCTGCCTCTCTGCCTACTTGTGATCTCTGTCTGTTAAATAAATAAAATCTTTTTTAAAAAAAGATTTATTTGAGAGAGAGTGAGAGCAAGCACATGAGTGAGCACAAGCAGAGGGAGAGGGAGAAGCAGGCTCCCCTCAGAGCAGGAAGCTTGATGTGGGGCTCGATCCCAGGACCCCAGGATCATGACCTGAGCTGAAGGATTTTTAAGGGGGTACCTGCTGACTTAGTCGGTTAAGCATCTGCTTCTCCCTCTCCCCTACTCCTCCTCTCCTGCTAACTCATTCTCTCAAAACAAACAACAAAAAACTGAAGGATTTATATTGGCCTGAACTGCCCACTCAGCTGAGTGGTAAAACAACACAGTGGATAGTAAGGAGCTTCATAAGATGAGTTCAAGGAGAGGTAGAGGCTCCTTACCCCAACCATGTGTCTAGTGTCTATAGAATTTAGTAATGAAAAACTTTTTTTTTTTTAAGATTTTATTTATTTATTTGATAGACAGAGATCACAAGTAGGCAGAGAGGCAGAGAGAGAGAGGAGGAAGCAGGCTGTCCGCAGAGCGGAGAGCCCGATGCAATGCGGGGCTCCATCCCACTACCCTGGGATCATGACCCGAGCCGAAGGCAGCGGCTTTAACCCACTGAGCCACCCAGGTGCCCTAGTAATGAAAAACTTTAAGAGACATCTGTGGTTCCATCTTATTTAAGGGCTTGTATGGCTCTGAGAATGGTGCTGAAGGCACAGGGCCTGTAGGCAACCTTGTCTGGAAGCTTCCTGTTCTTGTCTCTGTAGCAAAAATGGCAGCTAGCCCTTATGTAAAGGATCTTCCCTTCATGGTGAGGTCTGATTAGACACTGTAGCTCAGTCCTCCATCTTGGTTTTACCTTCCTCTTGGGGTTCTCTCACCTAGATTTCTAGGCCACCACTATCGGCAGGGAGTTTCCTTCTGGAATAACCTTGGGGCGGTGGGTGGGTTTTGTTTTAAAAAGGAGAAGGCTGTTCCTTAGTCTCATTCTTTCCCACCTGTTTGCTTCTAGTAGAGTGGTGAGAGAACTTTGTGCGTTTTTTTGACCTTTGAACACACAATTATACTGACAGGCTTTATGTCTTGTTTTTTACATTATAAGTTCATTAGGACCAGGGGGTGACGTTTTCTTACACACTGTTCACTCACCAAATAAAACGAACACAATGTGCTTTGTGAAGAATGCAAATTTATTAACACATACAGTCCTCGCCCTCAAGGACCTTCCAGTCCAGCTGTCAGAAAAGAGGAAATCTGTAAAGCAGAGACCTGAAAAGGGCACCTGACTGCCCCTTGAGACTGTAATGGTCCAGGAAGTCTTCATTAAGGGGGAGAGACTTTATATGGTCCTTGAAGAATGGGTAGGCTTTCTTGAGAATAATGTAATCAATGGGGTGAAAGCAGGAAAGAAAGGGACAGGCTTTGGGGGACAGTGAGTGTTTTGAGCAGTGTGATAACCGACTGGAGGGGAGTGATAAGGTGGATGGACCCAACCCGTGAAGTCCTGGAATGCAAAGGAATTATCAGAATACCTAAAGCTGCAGGATACAGAACTCTTAACACAGAACTATCTTAAATAGAATTTATTGTTTCCTATAACTGAAAAGGTGACCTGGCTGGATCCAGGTGCTCAAATGATAATGTCACAACATTATTTCTCTTTCTCTCTCTCTGTTCTGTTCATGGGCTGAGGTAGTCTCGCTCCAAATGTGGGAAGATGGCCAACAAAAGCCTTAGGCTCACACTAATCTCTTGTTTAAGGGCTGGAGTGAGTCTCTTTTATCCAAGGGATTTTGATCTGGTTCTGGAAGAGCTTACAAGAGGTATCTTTGGCCTGGTGGTTTCATATACAGCTCTGTCCTTGATGACAAAAACAGATGCTTCCATGAATTGTTTCTGAGTTGTAAATTAGGAGAAACTACCTTCTAGGAAAAGATTGCACATATGGATGAGTAAGTGGATGAATGCTGTCAACGCTTTGTTCTGAATAATAGATGAACAGAGCTTTTGGTTACATACCGTTTTGAAGGGAAGAGAAGGCAATTACTGCTGCATTGTGGCTGGACAGTTGGAGTCCAGGGTTTGCATCAGACTCAGACAAATTACTTTCCAAGTACTTGGGGGAAAGACCAAGGCATGGGCATCAAAGCTCAAATTAACTTACAACAGGCCCATTTAATTCTCTGGGGAATGCCTATCCTTAGGTATAATGCCTGCGAAATGATTTTTACAAATGCTGCTAAGTCAATGAATTGATGCTTCATCCTCCTGCCAGATCCCCAAACCAGGACAGATGATGTCCGGTGTAGGACCTGGAGCCTGTGTGAGGAACCTGTCATGAGGAAGGGCAGGTCAGAGGACAAGGGCATCTGCTAAGGATACCAGAGAAAGACAGCTAGAGGAGATTATGCAGTGCCCATAGCACTTTCCAGGCCGAGAGAGCCCATGACCTGACTTCCAGTACCAGTTCTCTGGACAGACACACACTACTGAGCTTGATGACAGAGGCTCTTTCAGGTTGGGTCCCCTGGGCAGCAGACTGAGATGAAGATTAGCATGTGGTATTAGAGGTGATCTCAGGTTCAGCACATATGGAGAAGGGAAGGAAGTAATCTTGGTCAGAGGGGGGAAGTGTGGTATAAAGGCCTGAGCTAACTCCCCGGTTCTGAAGCTGGGATGGCCTTTCCAGTTGTCCTGAATTGGGGTGGGGGGACCAAGCCTTTACACACGAGCTTTGGTCAGTCATTGGATGCATGCTGTACCTACAGAGGACAGTGTTATCTTGGATGAGGAAATCTGTCACCTGAGGGCAGTTCCTGAAGTGGGCTGGTAACTGAGCACTGTCTGCCCACTAAAAGTAAGTAGGTACAAGAAGCCCTTCAGTCCTGAAGGTGGACCTAGATGGCACATCATGGTGTCCAATATTCCTTATGCTTACCCACTTCTTTGTATAAGCTTTGGGAGCAGCTTGACTTTTCTAGGGGAGGCTGATGGTTAATGGGATGAGCCCCATTTCCCACCACTACAGCTGGTCTTGAGCCCCCAACTGTTATCGTCTTCCTCCTCTACCACCCATTTTAAGTGCTTCTCACCCTCAGGAAGCACCTCTGCTGATTGCCTGGTCACCCCGTCCTTTTCAGGCCTTGGCTGCGGCACTCCTCTATTTACTTTCGAAACTAAGCCAGGGTATAACAAAGAGACAGCCAGCTGGACTGCGTGGGGGCTGAAAACATCTTTCTCTTTGCTCCTGGTTGTGTAACTGCAGCCATGACTGTTCCTGATAATCAGGGTCAGTTATTGCGGCCAGGGTGGTGACTCCTGCTTCTTGCCTGCTGCTCCCTTGGCATGAAGAGCTCAAAGTGCCACGTGGCACTTGTAAATTAAAATGCAATGGGATTTTTGCTATAGCCCCTGATGAAAAGACTTCATCTTTGGGAAACAGGACCTCAAAACCCTCAAAAGCTCAGAGTTGCAGTGACAGAAATACCCAATGGGATCACTGGGCTTAATGCTAAGTGAAGTCACTCCTATTTCCACCCCTTGTACCCTGGACCTATCTCTATTCTTCTTCCTCTTTTTTTTTTTTTTTAAGAGTTTATTCATTTATGTGACAGACAGCAAGAGAGGGAACACAGGCAGGGGGAGTGGGACAGGGAGAAGCAGGACTCCCTCGTAGCAGGGAGCCCAATTCAGGGCTTGATCCCAGGACCCTGGAATCATGACCTGAGCCGAAGGCAGACGCTTAATGACTGAGCCACCCAGGTGCCCCTAGACCTATCTGTTCTTATTAGGATATAGTACCACACTTGACTGTTGACAGACCATACACTGTATTGTGGAAGGTGGTAGCCCATCCTTAGTTGGTACCATCTCTATGCTGGAACCTCAGCTGTGCCTTCACAGGCTATTCCTTCTCTGTTCATGCAGGCATCTAGATGTAAAGAATGTGATAAGGCCAGTGGATCCTCTGGTCATGTGCCATTGTCCTGCCTCCAAACGGTGCAATGCGTTCTTTGGTCTGATCCATTTTTACATGGGATCCTAAGTCAGTGGGTCACTCAATCAACACTGAAGATACTAGTGCTGGCTGAGGCCCTGCAGGCAAGAGGCAAACGACACCCAGAATGTAGTAATTCCAGTCAACATAAATTGATGCCATTTCTAGGTTGGAAAGTACCCAAAGTTGTCAAGCATCTGGTTGCTTTCCTTGAGGAATGCTGTCATTTGGGAGGCTCAGCATTGGATTCATTGCTGCAAGGCTGGGCATTTAGCAGTGGAATCAGCCTTTGTAGTGGGAGCCCATGCTCTTGGGTCCATCTATTATTCCCATCCCTGCTACGTGGGGACTCCATTCACATGCCCATTGTGCTGGTACTGAGGTAGCTGATAGCATCTGACATTAATTGTTGAGTCATTCTCTCTACTTGTTTTTTAGTGCCTCTTCCATGGTAGATACTCTTGGATGGGCATCTGTGCACTCAGGTCCCACTCACATAGTCCATCTACATACATACCTCTCTCCCAGACCTTTTCATCCTTCATCTTTCTTTCTCCTGCCAGGTCCCTGGTCAACCAGCCAAGCCAACTGCCAGTCCATATATATTCTAACTATGGTTACATTCCTTTCCACACAAAGTGAATGGCCAGGTTTACCACTGAGAGAATTTATCCACTGGGACAATTTCCCTGGCCACTGTCTTTCAAGATCACCTCAAGGTGGGGCTACAGTACAGCCACAGTTCATTTTCTGCTTGTACCCACATAACATTCTGACCTATCTGCCAATCAAATTTTGCTTTTTTTCCTCCTTTGTCGAGTGGTCATAAAGGGACCCCACTTCCTGTGCAGCCATATGTATGGGCTAATGGAGAGGCGTTGGTCCACAAATGGCAGATGATATGGATGTCTAGGCCACCTGCTGGTATAGCTTACTTGTGCTCCTGATCCTGTTCATACCCAATTCTGGATGTACTACTTCTGTTTTACTAATGAATTATTATTGCTGGGCCTACTCAATTTTATGTTTTGGTGGGTCTGAAAGGCAGAATCTAAATTACATAAGACAGGCTCATGATGAAGAATTTTGGGTCAACTTAAAAACATACAAAGGGAATAAAGCTTTTCAACTCGTTCTGGAAATACACAAGCAAAAACAGTTTGTTGATAATAGACTGGAAGGGAGGTGAGGCTACAGAATACTGTTAGGGCCTAAACAAAAAAGTGGAAGAGAGAATGATGTAGAAAAGTCTGATTTATAAAATTCCAGAGGAAGAACTGACAAGTCAGTACAGAAATGGAGACAGCAAGCTTATTTATGCCACCCATTTAAAAAACAAAATCATTGCTGTGAAAAGAAAGAGAAAGGTGGTATCTGGAAAGAGAAGGAGTTAAAAGTCTTTTTTTTCCCCCCAGTTTTTTTGACAATGGACTTGTGTTTATATACTGAAGGAAAAGAGGCGGTAGAGATGGAGAAAAATGGTCAGATTAGAGGGGCTCAGCTGGAGTTCCCGAAGATACATTTTGCTAAACAAAACAAAAACAGAAAAAAGAAAAAACAAACCCAAACCAGCAGAAGTGCTAAGCTTTTAACAGGGAAGCAAGACAGTAGGAAAGTTCAACTCACTCTCCATACCTGGCCATCACTGAGAAAAGCCTGACTCAACAAAACTTCAAATACCATTTTCTGTCATATACCTCTCCTCTTTACTTGCTTTCAAGGGAAAATAAATACCAATACGAATCCCCAGAGTAAAATCAGACAGCCTGAATAGGATCTAGATTTCAGCTCCCAGTAAAGCTTATTTTTTCTTTTTGTAGAAACACTTTTAATTAAGAACATTTACAACTCCTCAAATAGTTACAGTTTAATAGTAAAATTTCTAAATGCATTGTCTTGGAATGAGCACAACACTTTTTGCATCAAGATGTCCTTTTACAATATTTTTTCCTTGTCTCTAAGTTACTTAATGTAAGTGTAAAAATTTTAAGGAAACAGTTTAGTGTAAGGTTTTCCTACTGGACAGCCAACAGTTTCATTTTTATGAGATTGGGTACAGAATAATAATTTAATGTCCTTCGAAGTGGTTTAGCCAGGGTGCTCATGGGTGGTGCGAAGTAGGTTTCAGGCAACCTGTTTACATTTTCACGCTGGTACCTTTTTGAGTCAAAGGCAGTGGGACAGCTACTACTCGAACTGGGGCATCCGCCCTAAGTAACTCCATTCTGCTGCCCTTTATCAAGACGCTTCCTCATTTCCATCCAGACTGCGACAGGTCACCGGCCCACCTGCGCATGTAGCTCTCTGGAAAGTGTCCTGGGCTCTAAGGACGCCACAACGGCCCACTCCAGCGACGTGGGGTGCGCGGAGAGATGATGAGTGCTAAAACTCCGATCCTCGGAGGCCGTCTCAATACCCTGGTTATTAAGGGCGCATGTGGGAGAGCCAGCTGAAGAGATCCAAGGTTTTGACAGCAGCACCTCCTAGGACTCAGCAGGGTCTCCATTCACCAAAGGCGTCTACACCGTCCCGCCCCCGGCCCTCCCCAACCTGGAGAGTCCCAGCACCCCGCAGAGGAAATGCCGAGACCCCATCCCACCCTACACTCAAATTACTGAAAGAGGCGACTCTTCCCCGGTCTCAAACCAATTGAGCACCGCCCAAGAACATAACTTGCACTTGGTCGCGCCCCTACGCGGGATGGGGTCTGGCGGCCGGAATATGGCGGCAGCAGGGTCTGCGGGTCAAACTCTGGGGCGCCCTTGACTAGCTCTCTGGTGCGCCACCTACCTTGCTAGCCCGGGGCCCGGCACGCCGCACTGAGGGGCGGGAAGGAGCGGTGACGAGTCATTGGCAGCGCCAATCAGCACAGAGGAGTTCGGGCCGCGCCCAATCAGGGCTCGGGCGGCCGCGAAGGGGGTAGGTTGTGGGCGAGGAGCGCATGTGGCGGACGCGGAACGCCCGGGACCTCACCTGCTGACTTGACTGAGTCGCCCACCTTGCTGCTTTCCAGGAGCTTTACTCCCCGAGCCCTGGCGCCGGCTTGAGGACGCCAAGAAGGCAGGGGCCAGCGGGGCTGCCCGGCCGTCGGCCCGTCGGGTTCCCGGCCCGAGCTTACGAACGCCTCTTGCCGCGGTGGAGCGGCCACCCCCGCGGCTGTGCCATGACCGACTCTCTCCGCAAAGGGGACTCTTCCTCAGCGGTGGCTGCAGAGAGAGATGAAAAGCCTGTTAGATCGTGAGACGAGTTCGGGGTCGGCCAGTTAGGGGCACTCGGCCTCAGGCCGCTGCGCCTTCCGGGGCTCGTTCCTTCTGTCTTGTGAGGGAGGCCTAGTTGGCCTACGGGCGCGCGGCGGGCGCAGCGGCGGGGGGGGGGCTGGGTAAGGGGGTCTGGGCGGGGCGCGCGCAGGCGGCATGTTCCTGCGGAGGCCGCGGGCCCTGGCCGCCTGGCTGGCGGGCGCGGGGGCGCGGGGCGGGGGCCTGCTCGCCCTGCTGGCCAATCAGTGCCGCTTCGTGACGGGCCTGCGTGTGCGGCGCGCGCAGCAGATCGCGCAGCTGTACGGCCGCCTCTACTCGGAGAGCTCGCGCCGCGTCCTCCTCGGTCGACTCTGGCGCCGGCTGCGAGGCCGCCCTGGCCATGCCTCTGCCGTGATGGCGGCGCTGGCTGGCGTGTTCGTGTGGGACGAGGAGAGGATCCAGGAGGAGGAGTTGCAGAGGTGAGCTCTGCGGCGAGGTCGTTTCTGTTTGCTGGGGTGGGGGCCGGTCAGGTTGGGAGATTGGCACGGCGAACCTTGGGGCCTGCCTTTTGGCTCAATGTCTCCCGTTTACCCGCAGGTACTGGAAGTGGCGATGCAGTAACTTGATCCTGTTTTAGCAAGACACGTTTTCTGTTGCCTCTTCGTGTTAATTTCACGTGTCGGGTTAGGAATAATGAAGTATAGGTTAGCGTAGGAGGGAAGACTTTGGATAGGGAGCGTGACACCGAAGAAAACCTTGTAAAAATTAAATTAGATATTGGAGGCATGTAACCCATCTTTCACGTAATCTTTAACATTCACAAAGGTGTAAACTCAAAAGAGGTTTTAAATTTGACGTAAGGGTATGGTTATGCAATTAAAAATTATTTCATTCCTAGTGAATTTCGTGAAAAATGCCCGGAGAGCTCTTGTGTTATCGTGACTCTTTCGGCTGGAAGGGATTTTTGTCTTCCGCAGATAAACCAGGAGCCCAGATATTTTAACCTGCAAAAATTAGGCCAGATTTTTGCTGCTTTAGCGAGAATTTAGAAAATACTGTTTCATTAGGCTCTGAAATCACGCTGTCATCATCATCAAAACTTCTGTGAAAAAATGCAGTACCACTGATTGAATTTGTTAATCCATGGTTTTTAAATTTGAGCCCTTACAGTTTTAAGTAATTTAAATAATCTCATGATTTAATTTAAGTAATCTCATGATTTAGCTCTGATTTGATCTAGCTCTTATTTACGGTGCCTTTGCATTTTCTTTTCCTCCTAAACTGCTCTTCCTTCCCCTAAATTTGTGTTTCCTAATAAAATTTTATTTACAAAAATAGGTGGTTGGTCCTAGACTGTGGTTTTCTGATTCTTTTATTAGTATATCTTAATAGTTTATATAGATTAGTAAATCAGGGGTGCCTGGGTGGCTCAGTGGATTAAAGCCTCTGCCTTGGGCTCCGGTCATGATCCCAGGGTCTTGGGATCGAGCCCCACATGGGGCTCTCTGCTCAGCGGAGAGTCTGCTTCCCCCTCTCTCTCTCTGCCTGCCTCTCTGCCTACTTGTGATCTCTGTCTGTCAAATAAATAAAATCTTTAAAAAAAAAAGATTAGTAAATCAAAAGTTTACTAGTCACCAAATGTCCACCTTGAGGGTATAAATGCAATTTAAAATTATAACAATCTTAGCCATAAAAATTTTAATATAATAAAGCATGATAGGTAGTTTTTCTAATTTCTGTTAGCATTTTGCAACTTGTCCATTGGTCTAATGAAACAGGCTCATGTGTGAGAATTTATGGGAGGAAAACTTTTAAATTAAGAAATTATCAATTAATTATTTGAATTTTCATTCTGTTTTTGATGATAAAATACCCATGTTTCACAGTAGTCAAGTTTGAGAGGAAGTTGGATCTATTTAGGAGAGAGGAGAAAGACCAGAAAAGGGCTACCTGCTGAAAAGAAAGGGAAGATTTTTTGAGGTGGGAATTGAATAGTGTTGGGGGTCCATGTGGTAGATGACATTCTTTGATTTAGCTTACTTGTGTGTTTTTATGGACACTATATCCTGGAGCCTCTGTTTAGTAGGTCTGCCATTAGTAGGAGCTAGAGAAGAAAACAAGATAAAGAACAAATATGGTAAACATTTGAGTCAGTAGTACTACCCAGGGTGGTAGAAAGAGACCAGTTGATGACTAGGCCCCGTATTCAATTTCCCTTTCTTCCCTCTTTGGGCTATTTCTGAAATGTAGGGGCAGTTCAAACTTTTTTTATTCTAATCCACATCCTGAAGAGTATAGCTCTCTGTTAACCCATTTGGGAATATCATAATCTCAGATTAAGGTCAGTCAGAACACTTAAGGTGCCTTTTTGATCCTCCAGAGTTGTTATTTAACAAAGGCTTTCCTTTATGGTTTGTTTTCCAGTTCAGGCCTGAATTCAGTCATATACTTAAAATTTGATGATGTCTGGGGCGCCTGGGTGGCTCAGTGGGTTAAGCCTCTGGCTTTGGCTCAGGTCATGATCTCAGGGTCCTGGGCTTGAGCCCCACATCGGGCTCTCTGCTCAGCACGGAGCCTGCTCCCCACCCCACCCCCACCCCGCTGCCTCTCTGCCTACATGTGATCTCTCTCTGTCAAGTGAATAAATAAAATCTTTAAAAAAAAAAACAAACTTCAAAAAAATATTTTGATGGTGTCCATTTTGAGGATTTAAAAAATGTTTGTTACCTTGCTAGGGCGACAAATACACTGTTCAACTATATCTTGATTATAAAGTGGTTCTGTAGGTTTCTCATGTTTCTAATATTTTGTCCCTTATTGAATAACATATTTTGGATTCAGATTAACTTTCTTTGTGTAAGTATTCAGTTTGCTTTAAAGGAGCCACTGCTGTGGTTGTCATAGCTAGTTTAGAAAATTTCAGATTTTGCTCTAGTGAAAGGATTTTGGGTGGCTTCCATAATAGAGCATGGTTGAATGTGCCTTGGGACAAGTGCATTTTTTTTTTTTTTCATTGTATAATGGAAGAAGAGCATGATTGTACCATGGCCACTAAATCACAGCATTTGGGGACGCCTGGGTGGCTCAGTTGGTTAAGTGGCTGCCTTCGGCTCAGGTCATGATCCCAGCAGTCCTGGGATCCAGAGTCCGGCATCGGGCTCCTTGCTCAGCAGGGAGCCTGCTTCTCCCTCTGCCTCTGCCTGCCACTCTGTCTGCATGTGCATGTTTGCTCTCTCTCCCTCTCTCTCTGACAAATAAATAAAATCTTTAAAAAAAAAAAAATCACAGCATTTGTTCTTCTGTGCTGTTTCTGTGCCTTCTTGTCCTAGTACTTTCTTTGAATGTGTGCTTTAATGTGGTATATGTTTTCTCTTATGTTATTTGAGTACTATTCAGAATGAAAAGGAATAACTTTACTTTCAGTTCTCTTGTGTTAAAGAACATCTTAACAAATAGAATCTCATTTATCTAGCAAAAGTAAGAAAATCTGAGAAAAGAACTAATTTGTGCAAAGTGACTTTAACTGACTGATGGGGGCCAGGTGTAGAAATCCAGTCTTTTAATGCTTGGTCTGTGATTCTTACCCGATTAGTTTCACTTAAGTCCAAACAGAATAACTTTCAGTCAGTATTTTTGGTACAGAATCACTCGTTCTGTGAGCCCAGGGCAGATTTTATGGAAAAGGTACAGAGGTAATTTTTTATTGCTTTGGAACATTAAAAAAAAATTACAGAAGGGGTGTGTGGGTTGCTCATTTGATTAAGCATCTCCCTTTGGCTCTGGCCATGATCCCAGGGTCTTGGGATTGAGTCCTGCATTGGGCTCCTTGCTCAAATGGGGAATCATCCTCTTCCTCTGCCTGCTTTTCCCCCCTGCTTGTGCACGCTCGCCCATGTTCTCTCTCTCTCTCTGACAAATAAATAAAATCTTTTTAAAAAAGTTACAGGAACAAAAAGAGGAAGGAAGTTAAGAAATATGAAAGGCTCGGGGAAAATGTTCCATTAACCCCTCCCCTTTTTAAAAAAGTTACAGTCCATTGCTCCAGAAATTTGAGTAAATAAGTGCCAGTAAAATTTCATAAAGAAAATTCTTTCCCATTTTTGTCTCTCAGGGCATTTAGAACAATTTTAACTTTTCAGTATATTATTAACTAGATAAATGATCAGCAAAAAATTGTTTTTCTTTTTTGCCACTGTCAAAGATTATTTACTGACATATCCTTAGAGCATCAGAACTACATAAAACCTGACTTGTATTTTTTGACATTGTCTTCATTATTTTGCCATTAACCAGTTGGCCCAGAATTGCAGTGAACTAGCTGCTGTCTTGTAATTTTTGTGTCTTATGACAGGTATATTTGAAAGTCTCTAACTTTGACAGTACTTTGGAATTTAAGGAAGGGATTATGTGAAATGAGGCAGTTGTCTTGCTAGAATTACTAATTACAGGGATGGCTTCATTTGAATCATTTTTGACCTTTATATCAAACTCTGTATACTGATGGCAGGACCTCCTACATGAGCCAAAACTTGTTATATTTATTACTCTGTTTTAATAGTTTTATGCTTCAGTTTCCATACCTCTCAGTCCAGCCTTTCGCACATATTGAAATGACTCTAGTTTTGGAGTAAGGGAAGTACTGGGTGTCTTGTCTGATCCTCTTACTAATCTGCTGTTTCTATTTTGGGAATAATCTCTTTTGTCCTTTCTTATTTTTTAAGTCTCAGATAACAAGGTTTAGACACCCACCCTGTCCAAATAAGGATTTGGCACAGCAGGCTAAAGAGATGTATGGTGAGGGGTTTCCCATTGTCCACATACAGGATAGTGAGTCACTTTGGGTACCTGTGTGCTAATTATGTCCACTCTGTCAGCTTTTAGAAGCTGAGACCCTTCAGAGATTGTTGAATCTGGGACAAGAATCATTTGCATTTTATGATGCAGTCTTGCACCAGCATTTAGATTGTGTTATTTCAAGAATGAATGTCACGGCCTGCACAAGACATTTTTCTCCCCCTCTGGGGATTTAGTCTCATAATTTTAATCAAGGGCACCTAGTGACCTTTAATTATATAGGAGAGGTTGATTAAGTAATGGGTTTGAAGCTCTGTACCACTTTAGAAGGCCATTAAAAATACTGCATATAGTCATATAGTTTAATTTTCTTAAAATCTTATTAAGATTTTATGTAATTTTATGTGTAATTTTATGAGCCTCTGATGTATTTTTAATAAGGCATTTTAATAAGGCATTTCTGCCCTTCTTCATTATGTGATAAGAATGACATACAAGGGTGATGCTTAATTTTTTATTGAAGAATGTCTTACTGGTCCTGAAAAGTTTCATAATTTGTGCCGTGTGATGCCTGTTCTCTAAGCAAGTCTAGCTGTGGTTTTGCTTTTGCTTTCTCCTGAAAGATTCTATTGTGTATTGTAAAGTTCCTTCCCTATTTCTGTGTTTGCGGTGAATCCTGTTTTGCAGTTTTTAATTCAAATTAAAACTTTTAAAATATGGTTATCCTTTTTTAGTCAGAACATCAGTATAAATTGTACTGGCTAGGGTATTTAGTTGGAAATGAAGCTGATACTGGTTGACTTAAGCCGAAGGGCATTAATCAAAGGGATTAATTAAAGGTGTTAGGTCGCTCAGGGCATTGACAAGAAGGCCAGAATACAGGTTGGCCAGGAGAATAGCCAGGACCTGCTGTAGGGATAATCTCCTTAGGGCAGTTTTGCTGGTTTTATTTTCCCTAGATTGGTTGCACTCCTGGACACTCAGCTCCTTCAAGATCGCTGAGAATAATCTGCAAAAGATCCTGTGCCTTTCCTCAAGA
The DNA here is from genome assembly GCA_003697995.1 of Taxidea taxus jeffersonii. Lineage (NCBI taxonomy): Eukaryota > Metazoa > Chordata > Mammalia > Carnivora > Mustelidae > Taxidea > Taxidea taxus. The sequence goes on from ML108333.1 coordinate 195,974, forward strand.
TTCATATCCTCTACCAGAAGTATCTAATTAGCCTTACTTAAATTAGGTGCTGTTCTCTAACTGCGAGGGCTTGAGAGGGGACTATATCCTACCTATTTTGGGATCCTCCCCAAATATGAAAAGATATTGGGCAGTCAAAACAACAAAATGTCTCCCATATAAATATTTTCATCTATGTCCAAAGTTTAAAATTTGGAGAAATGGAATTTTAGAGCCAATAGAAACCTTCAAAAAGGGGCACCTGGGTGGCTCAGTGGGTTAAAGCCGCTGCCTTCGGCTCGGGTCATGATCCCAGGGTCGTGGGATCGAGCCCCGCATCGGGCTCTCTGCTCTGTGGACAGCCTGCTTTCTCCTCTGTCTCTCTCTGCCTACTTGTGATCTCTGTCTATCAAATGAATAAATAAAATCTTAAAAAAAAAAAAAGAAGAAACCTTCAAAAAATAATGTCCTAACTTTGTAGGTGGAAAAAGAGAGGGCTTTACAGGTAAAATGACTTAAATAAGATCACACGGCCAGTTGGCCGAGCCAGGACTAGAATACAGATCTTTATAGTGACCGTTACTTAGGGTTGCTCTAAACTTTTAATCTTGGGTTACCAGTATGACTTTGAATTTTTATCTTTTAAAATGTATGACTGTAATCTTCTTAATAAGAATTTGAATTATTGGGGCCTACTTTCATTTTTACTCAATTAATTTAGTAAACATTTGAGTGCCTGATGTTTACCAGGTGCTTGCTAGGAACTGGAAATACGGATATGAAAGAGACTGATTCTGGGACATTAGGAAATCCATAGTTTAGTAAAAGAGGCAGATACAGAGATGGACTAATTACAATATAATGTGATATGTGTCTGTACAGAATAAAAGTAAATATATATGGTTAACTCTGCCTGGAAGTTAACCTTGAATTTTTGGTTTTTTGAAGGTTGAAGAGGAGTGGGCATTTTAGACAGACTGTATTAGAGTTGGTGTCTTCTTCAGTCTTGAGTAGTAGAAGTTGTATATGATATAGACAGCCAGCGATCTTTCTTTCCTAACTGCTATTTTAGAGGTTAAGTGGAAGATACAAGCCATGGGGTTTTTTTGTTTTTATTTTTATTTTTTTTAAGGTTTATTTATTTATTTATTTGACAGACAGAGATCACAAGTAGGCAGAGAGGCAGGCAGAGAGAGAGAAGGAAGCAGGCTCCCCGCCGAGCAGAGAGCCCGATACGGTACTCGATCCCAGGATCCTGGGATCATGACCTGAGCTGAAAACAGAGGCTTTAACCCACTGAGCCATCCAGGCATCCCCTTTTGTTTTTATTTTTAAGATAGTATTTATTTGAGAGAGAGAATGAGAGGTGGGCAGAGGGAGAGAGAATTTTAACCAGACTCCATGTGGTTAAGATTAAGATTCCCTCTCCCTCTCCTTTTGCCCACCCACTCATGCTTTCTCTTTAGGGAGAAAAAAAACTTAAAATGTTTGAGATATAAAAAGACTTTAATGTGAATGTTACAAATGCAGTTATATATTTTTTAAAGCGTTTAAAAGGAGAGCAAGAGAGCACACATGCAGCTAAGGGGGATCAGAGCAGAGGGGGAGGGAGGAAGAATCCCAAAAAGACTCCCTGCTCAGCGCAGAGTCCTACGCAAGTCTCCATCTTAGGATGCTGAGATAAGATCTCAGCCAAACCAAGAGTTGGTTGCGAAACTGACTGAGCCACCCAGGCAGCCCCAAATATAGTTATATTTAAGAAATAAAATACTATAGGTAAAGCCTCCTCTATACCTATTTACCCAGTCAAAATCTCCTCTGTCCCCCAGATTATCTATCTCAGTTTGTTGTATTGCATTTCTTTCTGTGTCTTTATATGTATTTGTCCCTAAAAGATATACAAACAACACGAATAATCTGGTATTATCTAGAATGTTTTAAAGCTTTAGGCAGTTCTGAACAAGATACTGACAAATGGAATCCAGTAATATATGAAAAGGAACAGGAACAGTGGGATTTATTTCAGGAAAGCAAGGTTAATTCATCATATAAAAATCAGTTTAGTGGTGCCTGGGTGGCTCCGTTGGTTAAGCTGCTGCTGCAGCTCAGGTCATGATCTCAGGGTCCTGGGATCGAGTACCACATGAGGCTCTCCACTCCACGGAGAGCTGCTTCTCCCTCTCCCTCTTCCAGCCGCTCTGCCTACTTGTGCTCTCTATCTCTCTGTCAAATAAATAAAATCTTTTTAAAAAATCAGTTTAATATAACACCTTAATAGAATGAAGGACAAAAACCACATAATCATCTCAGTATATGCAGAAAAGCATTTGACAGTCGAACCTCCTTTCATGATAAAAGAAAATAAAAAGCATTCAAGATGATAAAGGGCGTCTACAAAAAACACAGCTAACATAGTTTAATGGTGAAAAACTGAAAGCTTTTCCCCTAAGATCAGGAATAAGACAAAGATGTCTGCTCTCTCCACTTCTGCAACATTGTATTCCATGTTTTTGCTGAAAACCACAGAAGATCATTGTAAGAAATTTTAAAACACATAAACGGGAAGATCTCTGTTTATGTATTGGAAGACTTAATATTGTAAAGAAAGCAATACTAGTCGGGGCGCCTGGGTGGCTCAGTGGGTTGGGCCTCTGCCTTTGGCTCAGGTCATGATCCCAGGGTCCTGGGATCGAGCCCTGCATCGGATCTCTGCTCAGCAGGGAGCCTGCTTCCCCCTCTCTCTCTGCCTGCCTCTCTGCCTACTTGTGATCTCTGTCTGTCAAATAAATAAATAAAAGTCTTTAAAAAGATAGCAATACTAGTCAAACTGACCTATAAATTCAACACAGTCCCTATCAGAATCTTAGCACACTATTTTGTGTCAGTTGACAAGCTGATCCTGATACCTACATGGAAATGAAAGAGACCCAGGATGGTGAAATAAGTCTTAAAAAGGAGGACAAAGTTAGAGGACTCACTCTTTCTGATTTGAAAATTTAATACCAACCTATAGTAGTTTGGATATGCCAGTATCATATGATATTGGCATAAGGATAGATATATAAATTGTTGGAACAAAATTGCAAATTTAGAGATAAACCCTAAACTTAATGGCCAATTGATTTTCTACAAAAGTGCCAAGACAGTTCAGTGGGGAAACAATAGTCTTCAGATGGCACTGGGACAACTGGAGGTACACATGCAAAGATAATGAATTTAGACCCCCTACCTCACATCATACACAAAAAGGATCAAAGTGTAAATTAATACAAAAACACTTTTTTTCTAATACTAAAATTCTTAGTAGAAAATAATGACTATGACTTTGGATTAGGAAGTGATGGCTTCTTAGCTATAACACAGACACATAAGCAATCAAAGAAAGTAGATGAATTGGACTTAATAAGAATTAAAGACTTCTGTTCATCAAGGGTCACTATTAAAAAAGTGATATTCTCCCACAGAATGGGAGAAAAGATTTATAAATCGTGTCTGGTAAGGGACTGTTATTCAGGGTATATAGAAACTCTTATAATTCAACAATAAAAAGACAACCCAGCTTAAAAATTGGCAAAAATTTCAGTAGATATTTTTCCAAAGAAGATACAGAAATTGCCAATAAGCACTTGAAAATAAGCTCAGCATCATTAGTTACTGGGGAAATACAAATCAAAGACCACAATGAGATATACTCTCACACCCACTAGAATTGCTAGAATCAGAAAGATAGTTATTGTCTAATAATAAGTGTTTGCAAGGATGTGAAGCAGTTGGAACCCTAATACATGGTTGTTATGAGTATAAAATGGTGCAGCTGCTTTAGAAACTAATTTGGCACTCCCTTAAAAGGTTAAAAATAGAGTTGCCATGACTCAGCAAATCCACTCTTAGGAATCCGCCCAAGAGAACTGAAAACCTGTGTCTACAGAAAAACTTCTACACAAACGTTTATAGCATTATTATTCATAATAGCCAGAAAGTAGAAACAACCTAAATGCCCATCACCTGATGAACGGATAAACAAAATGTGATATATCCACTACATGAAATATTCAACTAAAAAAAGAGGGAACAAAGTATACCATTAATCAACTTTGAAAATACACTTGAGTGAAAAAAGCCAGACACTTGAGACTATATATTGTATGATTTTCTTTATATGAATTGTCCAAAATAGGCAGGTTCATAGCGACAGAAAATAGATTAGTGGTTGTCAGAGGTTATAGGGAGGCAGGATTGGGGAATGACTGCTGATGCGTGTAGATTTTGGGGGAGATGATGAAAATGTTACAGAATTCGTGTTGGTGGCCACACAACCTTATGAGTATACTAAAAAACATTGAATTATAAACTATAAAAGGATGATTCTTACGGAATGTGAATTATATTTTTGAAAGAAGAGGAAAAGTACATAATTGTTAAATTTTATAATCAGCCTCGAGGTTGGTGCTGTTATCCTCATTTTACAGATTAAGAATAGAGACCAAGGGACGCCTGGGTGGCTCAGTTGGTTGAGCAGCTGCCTTCGGCTCAGGTCATGATCCCAGCATCCTGGGATCGAGTCCCACATCGGGCTCCTTGCTTGGCAGGGAGCCTGCTTCTCCCTCTGCCTCTGCCTGCCGTTCTGTGTGCCTGTGCTCACTCTCTCTCTCTGACAAATAAATAAAATCTTAAAAAAAAAAAAAATAGAGACGAAGTAATCTTTTAGTTAATGAATGTTGGACTGGGATTCAAACTCAGGAACTTGAGTTTTCACTGCACTTTATACTCTTTTAAACCCACACCATTTAAAAAAAAAATTATTTCTTTATTTGAGAGAGAGAAAGAGCACATGCACACAAACAGGGGGAGTGGCAGGGGGAGAGGGAGAAGCAGGCTCCACACTGAGCCTGGAGTCTAATGCAGGGCTCTATCCCAGAACCCTGACATCATGATCTTAGCCTAAGGCAAACATTTAATCAACTGAGCCACCCAGGCACCCCAACCCACACCATTCTTGTACAAGTCCTTCTGTAGACATTTCATTTCATGGGATTGACTATAGCCACTTGCACCATTCCTTTTGTTTTTCTCCTTTTGCAGATCCATTGATGAGATGAAACGGTTAGAAGAAATGTCACATATGTTTCAGCGCTCTGGAGTTGAACGCCACCCTCCAGAACCAAAATCACAGAGAGAAGGGAATGAAGATTCAGGGGGCAAAGAGCAACCATGGGAGATGGTGATGGATAAGAAACACTTTAAGCTCTGGCGGCGCCCAATTACAGGCACCCACCTTTACCAGTATAGAGGTGAGCCCAGCTTGGCTGCCTTGTAGGTGTGTTCCATGATTGGCCAGATGTGCAGGACTTCTGTTCTTCATACTCTGTTTGTTCTGGTTGTTACTCAGAAAATTTGCCATGGTTTCCTGTTTTTTGTTTTTCTTCTCCCAGATGACAAGCATCTCAGTGTTTTCATTACTATACTTTGCTATAGGTTGTCTTTGTCTTACTTTGCCGCCCCAATATGACGTCTAGTTTCTGAATCTGCCTTTAAGATCTGTCAGTACTCTATAATTGAAGTGCAGTTAAGCAGTAGGAATAAGATGAGTGATGAGGGTGTGGCAGACATCTCTTGTTCTTCCTTGTCATTCTAGTTTTTGGAACCTACACAGATGTGACACCCCGGCAGTTCTTCAATGTTCAGGTGAGTAAATATTTCTTCCCTGTTTGGAGCTTCTAATCCTAGAAATCCACTTATCACTGTTCACATGAATAATTTCTTCAACTCAGGACATGCTTTCAGTACTTCCATCTGTCTCTGTACCCTTCATCTCATGCCCGATAGCATCTGAGTAAACATTGGACTTACTATTCTTTTTTTTTTTTTTTTTAAGATTTATTTATTTATTTATTTGACAGACAGAGATCACAAGTAGGCAGAGAGGCAGGCAGAGAGAGGAAGGGAAGCAGGCTCCCTGCCGAGCAGAGAGCCCGATGCGGGGCTGGATCCCAGGACCCTGAGATCACAACCCAAGCCAAATGCAGAGGCTTTAACCCACTGAGCCTCCCAGGCGCCCCTGGACTTAACATTCTTTCTCTGGTGGAATGGGCACAGTTCTGTCCTCTCACAGGGCTGTTGGGAAGATTAAATAGAAGAATGTATTTGAGTGATTTTAGTATACTTTATAAGGTTTTATGGTTATTTTTTTCTAAATAATTCAAGGGCAAGTTCCATATGTGGCCCTTTATTCCAAAATCCTTCAGTGTGTATTTCCTAAAATTAGACATATTCTCTTAACCATGGTGTCATTATCAAAGCCTATAAATTTAACATGGATGCAGCTCTTATGTTATCTTCTGCTTGTATTGCGGTTTTTATCTATTGACGCAGTAATGTCCTTCATAGCATTTTCCTCTTCAGTACAGATCCAGTCAGATTTAGTAATCTGGAACATTTCCATAGTGAAGGTATTTATTTAATAAAGATGAAGACTGTCTCTTCAAAGACTGCTTTCTTCCTTGGGGGGAAATGTATGAAAAGGAGAGATGGGATCACCCAGAGTTCTATTAAAAAAATATTCTCCTTCTTGGATATTTCAGTGTTTTGTCAGGCTTTCAGTAATTAATTATCAGTATAACATCCACTAGTAATGTGCTAGTGCACATTTCCCCTGCCACGCACTGAATTTTGCCAGTTTACACTGAATTTTTGTTGGCTTGGATTTGTATGTGTCTTACTTTGAAATTCCCTACCTAGTGGTCATGCTAGAAATTAAAAAATATGTTACTTACATTTATTTGTATGAGGTGTCTGCTCATACTTTTGGGATTTTTGTCTGTTTAAAACTTTAAAAAATTGTTTCGCCTTTATACATACTATATTTTCCCTAGACATATATATCACAGTATTTTTTTTCTTAACATTTTCCTTTCCTTTGCCTTTTTTCTTTTTTTAAATAAGATTAATTTCAGGTAATGCTATTGGTCTGTAAGAAAGAATTTTAAAAGACTTATCTATAGTAAACACAGCCATGTCTTTCACACATTGTCACTTTTAGGTTCAGTAACTGTTTCAGAATAAGGTCCTTGGGTCAGAGGTCCAAGAATCTGGAGAAGCCTTCTGCAACTTTGTTTTGGATTTCCTGGGTCTTCATATCTTTTCTCTTTCTGCAGCTGGATACAGAGTATAGAAAAAAGTGGGATGCCCTGGTAATCAAGCTGGAAGTGATTGAGAGGGATGTGGTTAGTGGTTCTGAGGTTCTTCACTGGGTAACTCATTTTCCTGTGAGTATTTTTACTACTGTTTTTAGTTTTGTCACATCCATTTGGGGCAGAACACTAATTCTGCCTATCCTTTTCTTTAGTATCCAATGTACTCGCGGGATTATGTTTATGTTCGACGGTATAGCGTGGATCAGGAAAACAATGTGATGGTGTTGGTGTCACGGTATGTGTGGTTTCCTGTGGCTCCTGCTCAGTTCCTTTAATTGTCCTTCAAATATGTCTGCTGGGAGTTTGCATGTTCTCAGTGCTGTTATGAGGTGATTCTAGGATCTCATCCATCCCAGCTAGAACATTAGTGCTATGAGTGGTGACCACAGTTTAGGAAAATTGAAGGGATCTATGTAAGCTTTTCATTAAACCATTTCTTTAGTTCCTTTGTGTTGGTAATTTAAAAAGGAACTGTTCTCTTTAACACGAAGCCTTGTGAGCCAGGAATCACCAAGGAAACTCACTTGTTTTTAGAACTTAGTTTGTATTCATTCATTTTAGTGACTCTTCTGTTTTATTTTAAAAATCAGAGCCAGCTTGCTAGATTTTCCTCTTAACTATAGCTCTCATGCTGTTTTCTTGTGTGTAGACATTACTGAGAGTTTCCTTAACTTTTCTCCTTACCAGTGCTGTGGAGCACCCTAGTGTTCCAGAGTCTCCAGAATTTGTAAGAGTCAGATCATATGAATCCCAGATGGTTATCCGTCCCCACAAGTCATTTGATGAGGTGAGTTTTATATCATCCGAGAGATGATGTGTAGTGGCTTTGGATTTTTCTCAAAGAATGCCTTTTGTCTAAACTGAGAAGGGCAGTGGTTCTCAAACTTGACATGCATCAGAGTCTGCTGGAGCTTATTAACATACAGTGCTTGGGTATGGCCCGAGAATTCTCATTTTTAAGAAATTCCCAGGTGAAGCTGGTGCTCCTGGTTTGGGAAGCACTGCTGTAGGGTGACATACCTGGAAGATTCCCCAGGACAGAGTACTAATCACCTGGTGGACCCCCCCCCCCCCTCGTTTGTGTGAGAGGCAGGAGAAGACAATGGTCTGTCATTAGCATTCTTCAGAAGCTGAAGGGAGCACCTTTTCCGTCAAAATTTCACCACCATTGGCAGAACACTTAAAACCTTTCTGGACTCTTCGTTTCCTTATCTATATAATGAGAGCATTAGAGTAATCTTCTTGGCCTTCTTTAAAATTCTGTTGACCTTTCTTTGAGAAGAATATTTTTCTCAGCTTAGGGAGTGGTTTTTTTTTTTGTTGTTGTTGTTTTTAAGCCAAATTTGTGTTGAGTTTACATATTGATTTCACTGGTTGCTGTTTTAGTTGTATTTCACTTTATAAAGGCTTTATTTTTCCCCATTACTTTTATTTTTGAGCTGTATGAACTGTGTGCTTTAATATGGTTTTGTTTTCAACAAGTTGTTCTATTTATACTCCCTGAAGTGGAACTTCAAATATGACAGAAATGGTGGTTCATTTCAGTCAGTGTGGTGTTAGACTGTTTTTTAACTGGGAGATCTGTGTGTTTTACTTGCGTGCTATTTTTAGAGCAGTGTTTTTCAAACCTGGGATTGCTACCCATTTGTGGAAGACAAAATTAATTTAGTACATTATGACCAGCTTAAAAAAAAATATATAGAATAGAAATCATCTGAGTGTAACCGTATTTCATGAGATTTCAGTTTTATAAGTGTGTGTGAATATATGTAAAGGAGGCCGAGAGAGGGAACTGGTTTCAGTGCATAAAGGATTATTTATTTGAAAGTCCTTGCTTTAGAAGATAGAAAACAAGCAAGGTTACTGTCCATGTCTTGTCTCCTTTAGGAGGGGGATCCTGGGTCAGGCTGAAGATAGTGTGGGAGACGGAGTTAGGCCTCATTTTTTCCCTTTATGTTGCTTTCGAAATTTGGACCTTGCCTATTTGTTTCCTATTTGAGAAAAACTGAATTGAGTTCCAGCATTGCTACCTTTAGAAACTGTGACTGTGAAGCAGCTAAGGCATCATTTAGCACCTAGTAGAGTGTCTTGCCTCTAAGTAGGGACCCAATAAACAATTTCTTTTAGCTGATTTGGGGTAAAAATATGAGCTATCTATATAGTTTTTTTAGTATATTTGTCACAAGCTCTTAAGAAAAAGGTAAGATTGGGGCGCCTGGGTGGCTCAGTGGGTTGAGGCCTCTGCCTTCGGCTTGGGTCATGATCTCAGGGTCCTGGGATTGAGCCCCGCATCGGCCTCTCTGCTTGGCGGTGAGCCTGCTTCCTCCTCTCTCCCTGCCTCTCTGCCTACTTGTGATCTCTGTCAAATAAATAAATAAAATCTTTAAAAAAAAAAAGAAAAGAAAAGAAAAAGGTAAGATTTGAGCTGGTTCTTGTGAAAAGGCAAACTGGAGAAAACAGGAAGTGCAGGGGACACGATATACCAAAGATGAAGACAGGAATGAGCCATGGATATGTTCAGAGACTCACCACTTAGAAAGGAAGGTTGAGATTAGGGAGGAGTGATAAATTACATTGACCATGTACAGAGAGTACTTGAAAATCAGGCAGCTGCATTTGGACTGCCAGATGGAAAGTAGATCCTTGAGCCAAGGTATGGTGTTCATTTGTTTTACTTTTTCTTTTTTTTGTAAAGATTTTATTTATTTGTTTGATAGAGCACAAGTAGGCAGAGCTGCAGGCAGAGAGAGGTAGGAGCAGGCTCCCTGCTGGGAGCCGGATGGAGGCTTGATCCCAGGACCCTGGGGTCATGACCTGAGCCAAAGACAGATGCTTAACCACTCTGCCACCTAGGCGCCCCTGTTTTACTTTTTATTAGGGAAAATTTGGAATGTATATGAAAGATGAAGAAGTAGAATAGTATAATGAACCTTCTGTACACATCCCCAGCTCCAACAGGGCTCAGCTCCTGGCCATACTTGTTTTATCTGTATCCTTTCTTGTCTCTTTTTGCTGCTGTCCTGATTATTTTGAAGCAGTTTCTAGCTTTGCTATATAAAAAACCATAGAAGAATTCTTCTATAGATACTTCAGTATCTTGAAAAGTAAAGAGAATTTTGAAAACATAATCTCAGTGTCCTAATAATTCCAAATATCAAATAGTCTAGTTAGTATTTGAATTTTCCTGATTGGTCATGAATTTTTGGGGGAGTTCATTTATTTGATTATGAGACTGACACACTGCCTACTGTGCTAAGAGGGCAGCTTGGGAGTTCATTTATTTGAATCAGGACCCAAGTATGATTGAGACACTGAAAATTTGTTCATAATATCTCTTGAGTCTTGGGGCGCCTGGGTGGCTCAGTGGGTTAAGCCTCTGCCTTCGGCTCAGGTCATGATCCCAGGGTCCTGGGATCAAGCCCCGCATCGGGCTCTCTGCTGGGCAGGGAGCCTGCTTCCTCCTCTCTCTCTCTGCCTGCCTCTCTGCCTACTTGTGATCTCTGTCAAATAAATAAATAAAATCTTTAAAAATATATATATATATCTCTTGAGTCTTCTGAAGTCAGTCAGTCTCCCCTCCCCCCCCCCATCAATTGTATTTGTTGAAGAAGTAGGGTTCTTTGTCCTTGATCTTGATTGTGTCCTGGTAGTATCCATAGTGTCATCTAACATATTCCTCTGTTTCCTGCTTGTCTTTCCTGGATATTGGTAGTTACTGTTCAAACCTGAGGCTTAAATAAATTCCGGTTGGTTGGTTGTTTTGGGCAAGACCATTTTATTAGAAGGCAAGTGACGTTTGATTGTCTCTTTCTTTGTGAATTTAGAAATGATTATTTATTGCTGAGATCCATTATTTTATTAGTGGTATAACAAAATGCTGATTCTGTAATTCGTTTATTTCCACATATTAAAATACATTGGAAAATTCCTCACTGTTTCTTTTCCTTTAGTGTACATAGGAAAGGGAAGTAAGAGAAGGTTGATTTGTTTCCTTTATTTATGAGTTTCAAAATAATGAATTGGTTCTTTCAACCAGGGATCCTCCAGAGGCTAAGTTTTGGTTTTGTTTTAAAGAAATACCATTAGTGTTTGCTAGAGAAGAACCAATAGAAGACTTAAATAGATATTTCAGTTATTTATTTATTTATTTGTAATTAAAAAAATTTTTTTTAAATATTTTTATGTTTTTTAACATGTTTGGTTAGTTTTAATCCATTACAGTTATTCTTTTTTTTTTTTTTTAAAGATTTTATTTATTTATTTGACAGAGATCACAAGTAGGCAGAGAGGCAGACAGAGAGAGAGGGAGAAGCAGGCTCCCCGCTGAGCAGAGAGCCTGATGCGGGGCTCCATCCCAGGACCCCGGGATCATGACCTGAGCTGAAGGCAGAGGCTTTAACTCACTGAGTCACCCAGGCGCCCCTCCATTACAGTTATTTTTATCAAGACTCAGATTGTCCCATTTTGGGCCATTAGGAGCCTCCTATTAACTGGCTTAAGTTCTTTTGACTTGACTGCAGGGATTTTCGTTTTCTGGTGTCCCAGGTTCATCTTGTAAAGTTCTAGTTGCAAACCTGGAAATTAGCATTTCTTTTAGGGAGCCCTGGTTCCTTTTAAGATGTTATTTAAATTAGGGGCGCCTGGGTGGCTCAGTGGGTTAAAGCCTCTGCTTTCAGCTCCGGTCATGATCCCAGGGTCCTGGGATTGAGCCCCGCATCAGGCTCCCTGCTCAGCGGGGAGCCTGCTTCCTTCTCTCTCTCTGCCTGCCTCTCTGCCTACTTGTGATCTCTGTCTGTCAAATAAATAAATTTTTAAAAAAAGAAGCCCATGGCCATGGGCTTTATTAGAAAAAAAAGATGTTATTTAAATTAAACCAGAATTTGGTGAAGCATGTGACTCCTGATCTTCAGGTTGTAAGTTCAAGTGCCTTGTTGGGTATAGAGATTACTTAAAAATAAAATCTTTAGGGGCGCCTGGATGGCTCAGTTAAGTATCCAACTCTTTTTTTTTTTTTGTAAAATTTTATTTATTTGACAGAGAGAGAGAGATCACAAGTAGGCAGAGCAGCAGGCTGAGCGGGGGGAAGTAGGCTCCTTGCTGAGCAGAGAGCTTGATGCGGGGCCGATCCCAGGACCCTGAGATTATGACCTGAGCTGAAGGCAGAGGCTTTAACCCACTGAGCCACCCAGCCCCTCAGCATCCAACTCTTGATTTTGGCTCATGTCATGAGATTTAGCCTGGCATCAGGCTCCCTGTTTAGCAGGAAGTCTGTCTACTTGAGATTCTCTCTCTTTCTGTCTCAAATCTTAAAAAATAAAATTAAAATTAAAAAAAAATTTTTTTTTTAAGATTTTATTTATTTATTAGTGTGTGAGAGAGAGAGAGAGAGCGAGCACAGGCAGACAGAGAGGCAGGCAGAGGGAGAAGCAGGCTCCCTGCCAAGCAAGGAGCCCGATATGGGACTGGATCCCAGGACGCTGGGATCATGACCTGAGCCGAAGGCAACCGCTTAACCAACTGAGCCACCCAGGCGTCCCTAAAATTAAAAATTTTTAAAAACAAATGCCAGAACTTGGCTTCTAGGAATACTCATAGCTCTTGGCTTATTCATTGTCTTTAGAGCTTTTCAGAGGCTAGAACTAAGTAATAAATGCTGCTTATTTGTTTTAAAGATAAATCTTAAGGTGCATGCTAATATTTTTAATTCGTATTTCAGACTGGAGAGGTTTTATTTATTTATTTATTAAGATTTTATTTATTCATTTGACAGAGAAAGTGAGAGAGGGAACACAGGCAGGGGGAGTGGGAGAGGGAGAAGCAGGCCTCCCACAGAGCAGGGAGCCCAATGCGCGGCTCAAACCCAGGAACCCAGGATCACGACCTGAGCTGAAGGCAGACTCGTAATGACTGAGCCACCCAGGTGCCCCTGAAGAGTTTTTATTTATATTTTATATCTTACATCAATCATCTTTACCTGTGCTGGAAAATTCAACTCTCAACTCATCACCGAAACATAACTACTCATTTGCTTTAATCTGAAATACACACACACCAGCCTCAGGATAGTACACCAAGATCACTAGTGATGTGGTGATTTAAAATTTGTATTTGTATTTTTTTATCCTTAGGATGTGTACACAATGTACAAAATACTGAGTTTTAAAGTTACTTGAAATAGGTGCTCTCTTTGTGCTCTTTCCTGCTGACTCAGTTCATAGTTAGGTTCCCTATTTTCTATTTTGCTTTTGGTTTTTAGATATTGCTTTTAAATTTAATTTTGTTTTATTAAATTGTGAAAAAATTTATGCTCCTGAAGTCAAATGTATAAAATAAAAGCTATTCAGAGTGATCTTGTTTATATCCCTGTTCCTTCCTTTATCCAGTGGGTAATCATTGTTTTTGTTTGGTTTCCTTTTTTACAATATAAACAGTGGTGGATGAGAACCCAGGTCTCTTGACTTCCCAGTCTGTTTTATGGGAAGAATAGTCATTTATATGTATTAACTCATTTAGCTTTAAAGCCAGCCTTTGTGGTAGATACTGTTATTTCCATTATACAGGTTTTACCTCTCCTTTATCTTTTCTCATAAGATTTTATTTATTTGTCAGAGCATAAGCAGAGGAATTGGCAGGCAAAGGGAGAAGCAGTCTTCTCTCTGAGCAAGGAGCCCAACACAGGACTCAGACCCAGGACCCTGGGATCATGATCTGAGCCACAAAGGCAGATGCTTAACCAACTAAGCCACCCAGGCATCCCTCTCCTTTCTCTTTACTTCCATAGTATTCATTCGGTATCTCTGTTATAACATCTGTTTTATTAATTGAAAGCTTGTGAGGGCAGGGACTAGCACATTTTTGTTTGCTCTAAGTACCTAGCACAGTGCCAGACATGAAGCAGACATACATATATTTATTTATTTTTAATATTTTTTTTTTTTTTAAAGATTTTATTTATTTATTTGACAGACAGAGATTACAAGTAGGCAGAGAGGCAGGCAGACAGAGAGGAGGAAGCAGGCTCCCTGCTGAGCAGAGAGCCCGATGCGGGGCTCGATCCCAGGACCCTGGGACCATGACCTGAGCCGAAGGCAGAGGCTTTAACCCACTGAGCCACCCAGGCGCCCCATATTTTTAATATATTTTTTAATGAATATATTTGACAGAGCTCAAGCAGGGGCAGCAGCAGAGGGAGAGGGAGAACCGGGCTCTCCGCTGAGCAGAGGGCCTGATGCAGGGCTAGACCTCAAGACTGTGGGATTGTGACCTGAGCCAAAGGCAGGTGCTTAAGTGACTGAGCCACCAAGGTTCCCCCGAAGCAGACATTTAAATACATGTTGAATAAATAAGTAAAAGATTACACAGTTCATTGAGGGGGAAGAAAAGATGGACTTTGGAGTAAAAAGCATGGGAATTTAAAGTGTAGTTCTACCACCTGGAGTTGTGGCCAGTCTGCTTTTAAAAAGTGCAGACATAAAAGTGGTTATCTCTAACTCCTTTGTGTGGAGCATAATTGGTACAGATCTCTCCTAGGATCAAGACCCCTGGAAATCTTAATCCCCTCTCCTTCACTATAAATAGGCAATGAGAGGGCTGAGCCAAAAAGAGTGGGTTCATAGGCCCTGTAGTCAGAATTTTGGGTTTATCTTGGCTATCATTGAGTATGTAGGTGACCTTGGGAAAAGTTACTTCTTAGTGCTCAGTTTCTTCCTCTGTTAAATGAGGTAATAGTACCTACATTATAGGATTGTTCCAAGTTGGAAGCATTTCACCATTAAGTGCTCTGTAAATGTTTGCTGTTATTAATCATAGTAGTAGTAGAGTTTATACCATTTTGGTAAAGATTAAGACCTTTGACTATTTGAAGATATGTGTTGGAATTTTCAAGACCAACCCACATTTGAAAATAGCTAGAAGGACTCATAGGACTCAGCATATAGTTGTACTCATGTACTCAGATGTATATAGTCATGTAGTAAGGATACACACCTGCATCATAGGGAAGAGACAGGCAGAGTCTAGGAATCCACATGTAGGCTTCCTCCTGCTCTCTCTCCTGTGAGAGGTCACAGAGTACATTCTCCTTCCAGCAACAAAAATAGAGCAACATGTCTGTGATGTTTCTGCCCAGAGAAGCCCGTGAGAGGGTCAGCACCCAAGATTATTTTTTTAAAGAATTTATTCGGGATGCCTGGGTGGCTCAGGTCATGATCCCAGCATCCTGGGATCGAGTCCCACATTGGGCTCCGTACTCGTCGGGGAGCCTGCTTCTCCCTCTGCCTCTGCCTGCCACTCTGTCTGCCTGTGCTCGCGCTCTCTCTCTAACAAATAAATAAAATCTTTGAAATGAAAAAAAAAAAAAAAAGAATTTATTCATTTGACAGGCAGAGAGGCAGGCAGAGAGAGAGAGAGAGGAAAGCAGGCTCCCCGTTGAGCAGAGAGCCCGATGTAGGGCTCGATCCCAGGACCCCGAGATCATGACTTGAGCCGAAGGCAGAGGCTTAGTCCACTGAGCCACCCGGGTGCCCCAGCACTCAAGATTTTTACCGAGGGCTGGTTACATAGGGATCCTCTTCATAGCACATACCAAAATTCCAGATGCACCAGAAAGAAAGCAGGTATTCAGCATAAACTGTAGTGTTTGCGTGAACAGACAAGACACAGGGGTCACTCTTACCAGTTAATTGTTGACTAGGAATACTTGGAACCAAGTTCCCAGACACCACCCGAGCACCAGCCTTGTAGGCTGGCCTTTCTATGGATAGCAACCTATGCAGTCTTCAGTATTACTCCTTTTTTGCATAGGGTAAAAAATTGACACTGTCTGCTTCAGAGTCAAGATTGTGATTATTCTGTGGTACTGGATATGGAAGCTATTATGGTGGGTAATTTTTTGCTGTTTTTCTTTTCCAGAATGGCTTCGACTACTTGTTGACATACAGTGACAATCCCCAGACTGTGTTTCCTCGCTACTGTGTTAGTTGGATGGTTTCTAGTGGTGAGTGGGTACTTGTATACAGGGCCTGGGACCTGGGTTAAGCATTTTGTTTTTCTTTAGCTCTAAGTGGCAAGCAAAAGGATTAGTGCTTGTCTCATGGGAGCACTATTGGGGAAATTAAACATCCTTCCAAGCCCATTCTTGAATATTGCAAAGATATTGAAGCCTCCTGCTAGGCTTTGGAAGGATGAATATTGTGGAGTTTCAGAAAGCAACATGTGCCCACGGGAGTTTTGAGAACATTTGCTTAATTCCTTAAATATGGACTGTGTACATTACTGCACTTAAATATTTTTTCTTTTTAGATATATTTTGGGAGGCAATTATCACTCACAGGTTGTTAATCAGGCTGTAAACTCTATAAGAAGGAATTGGTTCCCTACCGTGAAAGAAACAGGCCATCTAATTTTGACCCTATTGTTGGTTTGTATTTCAGCCTACCCATATTTTCCTCTCTTCCACCAGGCATGCCAGATTTCCTGGAGAAGCTGCACATGGCCACTCTTAAAGCCAAGAACATGGAGATCAAAGTAAAGGACTATATCTCATCTAAGCCTCTGGAAACCGGTAGTGAAGCCAAAGCTACCACTCCGTCTTCCGAGCGGAAGAATGAGGGTAGTTGTGGCCCTGCCCGGATCGAGTATGCTTGAAAGGCTTTGGGATAAGGAAGGACAGGCTGCTTCTAGCCCTGTCTCGGTCCCTTATCTGCTACAGGACGGGGACGTGTATTAGAAGGCATCTGCTGTAACTGCCAGTGCAAGATAACTCAGTAACTGGTGTCCAATTGCATTCAGAGTCCTTACTGCTCTTTATCAGAACAGAAGAAGGAGGCATTCATGGGGGCGTTGTCATATTCTCAGGCCAAGCATCTTGCAATTCAGTATTTCACTGAGCTAATCTGGAACAAACCTCTCACCTCAGGCCAGAAGGGGACAACTTCTTTTTGCTTCCTTTGAGTAGTTTCCTCTGCCAACATTCCAGTTCCCACCATCGGTTCTGCAGCACTCGGGATTTCCTTCAGTTCTGAAGGTCCAAATGGAAAGTGCAGTTGGCTGGTTGAGTCTTCAGTGAGGGGGCATTGGGAGTGTTCTTGGTAACAGTTCTAGTGTTGAATGGATGTGAACTGTTGTTTGGCAGTGTAAGTGCCTTGTCCTCACCCTGCTTCTATCTTTAGGGACATCAAGTTTGTACCAAGAAATTTTCTCTCTGCCTCCCAAATACCACCCCATTGACTTGCCCTACCCAAAGCAGTTTCCTTTGCATTGGCCAGTTCTTCTGTATTCATGCACTGTGTGTATTTGGATCATCGCCTCCTTCCTTAGCTCATTCACCAAGAACACTGGGAAATGAGTCCTTTCAGATGGTAGCTTTCTGTGTTATCAGTGTCTTGATAGGGTTAACGGCGATGCTCAAAAAGTCACACTTTAGGGTTGTTTTTTCTTTAACCTTTGTGTCAGGTAGGAATTGGGAAGTGTAATAGGATTTCTCCACCATCCCACTGTATAGAAAACACCGTTTTGATTCAGGCATTAATTTTCACACTTCAGGTTTGACTGGATGCTGAGGACTTGTCCATCTTGGAAGGCTAAAGGCAGAGGAATGGGGGTTGGGCCACTCCCTTGTAGCTCTCAGAGCTGTAGACAAGCCATGTGAACAAATAGATGTAATCTTCCCCCAGATACTAATATAATGGGGATGTGGTTTATGTGAACTTCTTGTTCACATAAAAATTTTCTTCTTCTCTTCAGAGTTAAAGTGAAAGCAAACTATGCTGTTTGGGTAAAGTCACAATCACATGCTATCAGTTTGGCCTGGTTGATTTTGCTTTGGTCACGCTGCAGTCTGAAAGAATAGGGATCAAGTTTTCAATACTCCCTCCTCTTTTTTCCCTACAATTTAAATGGCTGGATTTTTCCCTTTTTTCCCACTTACTATCCTTTGATGTTGGAAAGGGGATCTAAACCTCAGACTGACTTAAACCCCTCGACTTTTTTGTTGCCTGTTAAGTTTTGTGCCAAGGAAATAACTGTCCCCATCTTTCGTGTCTTGCCTTCTCTGAGTGGTTGGCAGAACAGAGAGATACGTCGAGCAGTTCCAGCTTCTTTTTCATTGATCATTTCTCTCTTCTCATCCCCAGGACTTGCAGAAGCCAGGGAAGTTTTCCCTGGGTTACATCTGAACTTAGCACCTGTGATTGTTGGGGCATGGATGGTTGTGGGCAAGAATGTATGAATGCACAGGTGTTAAGGAGCTGTATTGCTCACGTTCTGAATTTTGGCAACTTGACTCTGTACTTGGGGTCGGTCTGTACAGTTACTTATGTCATTGTAATGATTTCACTTCTAACTGTGACATTTTTATCAAATGTGTGAATAAATATATAAAGATTGGTACAAAAGAGTGTTTGTCTTTGGACATATGGTGGTGGGAAATACTGTATATTGGGCTTATTGTTTCTTCCTGATCAGAAAGTTGAAGACTGTTTCTACTTAGGGTTTACAGGTGGAGGTACCAGGGTGTGGTCTTCCTTGGGTAGGGGCTGACACACAACTGAGCACTTTACCTTGACCATCAGCGCTTCCCAGGTGACCAGTTTGGCAACTAAAAACTATCTATTTCCACTTCCCTGTCTTGATCTGATATACTAACCCATATCCCTTTGCTTTTAAAGAAGGATCAACTTGAGGAAATAGTGTTTGAGCTTTGCTGACGGTAAAACTTGGGAGGAAGAAAGGAAAGGAGAGGATTTGAGCAAGGTGTAGTGTAGGAGGCAGACCAGGGCTCTGGCTGGAGAGGGAAGGTGGTGAGCGAAGGTGGTGAGCTCAAACCCTACTTGACTTGATGGGAAGTAGGGACAAACTGGAGTGTTGTTTGTTGCAAGGCACTTGATACATTAGAGACACTTTAGAGCATAGCCTGAATTTTGAGTTTATTCTGCCTGTGGGAAACAATAGGTGAACAAAATGTACACCTGAACCATGAAAACTCTTCAAATTATTCTAAGATAGTCATTGGAAAGGCATCTGTACTTGTCGATTACTTCTTAGACATTGTAATGCTTATGGGAGTACATGTGTCTGTATAACCTTAAATTTGGAAAGTTGGTGCTTCTGGCCTCCATCCTGCTGCAGAGGCATGTCCATGCATGTGGCATCCCTGACGTGGTTCTCTAGGCTCTGTATTAAACACTTCCACTGAGAAGTACCTGAGTTCTGAGAGCAACATTTCTATTGTTGGACAGCTCTTTCAAGAAGTTCTTTACGTGGAGACGAAATACGCCACCTCAACGTTTACCAGTGGGTCAAGCCCTGTCTTTGGAGCGACACAAGGAAAACGTTTCCATGATATAGTACTTCACATTTTTGAAAGCAGTGTTCATCTGATCCTGACTTTTTCGCAGGCTTTATGTCACCAGCAGTTTCAAAAGCCCACCCAACTCTATTTTGAAAAATTGAAAGTAATAAAACCTTTTATACTGTTTCCCTGCTATTGCTGGTTGTTAACTTCCTATGGTGTGTGCTTTGTCTTTATATATACACTTTGCTGTGGATTGAACTGTGTCTCCCTAAAATTCATATGCTGAAGTCCTAATTCATATCCTAAGTCCAATGTAGTAGTGTTGGAGATGGGGCTTTTGGGAGGTGATTAGATTTAGGTGAGGTGGTGAGGGTGGAACCCTCCATGATGGGATTAGTCTTATAAGAAATACCAGAGGTTTGCTTGTTCTCCCTCTCCACCATTGTGAGGACACAAGGTAGCTGTTAGCAAGCCAGGGAGAGTGTTCTCACCAGGAACAGAATTGGGCAGCATCTTGATCTTGGCCTTTTAGCATCCAAAACTGTAAGAAATAAAGTTGTGTTGTTTCAGCTATCCAGTCTATGGTATTTTGTTACGGTAGCCTGAGTAGTTTTCATGACCTTTTGAAAATAAGTTGGAAACATCACAGTATCTCACCCTAAACACAAGCATGCTTTTTTACAATAATGATGTTCTTTGTAACCATACTAACTAGTAGCACATAAATAACATACTATCTAATATTCTTTCTTTCTTTCTTTCTTTCTTTTTTTTTTTTTTTTTAAGATTTTGTATATTTGACAGAGCCACATCGAGAGAGGGAACACAAACAGCAGGAGAGGGAGAAGCAGGCTTCCTGCTGAGCAGGCATCCCAATTCGAGGCTCGATCCCCGGACCCCAGGATCATGACCTGAGCCTAAGACAGACGCTTAACAACTGAGCCACCCATATTCTTTGTTTTTAACAAATTATTTTTTAAAGAGAGGGTATGAGTGGGAGGGGCAGAGGGAGTTTTAAGCAGATTCCACACTGAGTGTGGAGTGAGATTTCGGGCTTGATCTCACATTCCTGAGTGCATGACCTGAGCTGAAACCAAGAGTCAGATGCCTAATGGACTGTGTCACCCATGTGTCCCTTAATATGTAATTTCAGTTCATATTAAAATTTACCCAGTTGCCCCCCAAATGACTTACAGCACCCCTTCCCCCACCAAATCCAGGATCCAATTAAGCATGCTGTGTTGTGTTAGTAGCTAAGCAGCTAAGTTAACAGCCTGCCCTTCATTTGTAATGTAGCTTCCTGGATGCTTCAGACAGTATGGTGTAGTGCAGTGGTTCTCAAACTTGACTGTACCTGGGAGCTTTGAAAATTCCCATGCCACGGTCTCACCCCCGACCAATTACATCAGTATTGCTGAATGTTAATGCAATCAAAAGAAAAAAAAGGCTACAATCTCTCGATCTGCACATTTGAATATGGGCTAAGGTGTCATTAACTTGTCCCCAGTCTTGTCACACTGTGGCTTATGTTGGGCTTGGGATCAACTAATAACAACCACCCTTACTGAGCACTTGTGGGGCTGGACACCACCCCTCATGATTTTGTGTAGGATCTCATCTAATCCTACCACAGCCCTTTGAGTTTGTAGCTATCCTTGTTTTAGAAGCAAGGAAATGCCATTAGACGTTAAGGAATTCTCTTGCTCAAGGACACACAGGAGGTGATAGAGCCAGGAAGCAGACCCAGCTTTGAGCTCTCCCAAAAGAACCCTCTAAGCAGCATGTCTTCATACTTAGGTTAGTTTCTCGTAAATATTGTCATGCTAGATTCCTTTCCAGGGTGGCTGACTTACTTGGGAACCTGGATCATGGACTGCCTTCTTACCCATTCTTGTTAAAATTTTACATGGTTTAAGCCACCTCCTTACCCGCTAGTTTAAACATCCAGTTGCTAATTGGTAGTGCTGTTTTTTAGAGTATCAGAAGCATAAATAATCTTTATTTCCTGCAAACTTAAGGATATATACCACTGTCATGACATATGGGTTAATATAAAGGGATAGGGTGGTATTTTTCTGGACATCTTGAGGTGGCATTTTCTAAAAATGTTTAGTTACAAAGTAACCAGTCTCTACACTCAGCGTGGTAGAACAGGAGTTGAAATTCCTTTCAGAATGAAAATATCCTGCATAAAATCTGAGAACTTGGATTTCTAATAAACTTGAAAGAGTAAAAAATTACAGCATGTAGGTGGAAGTGATCTTTTTTTTTTTCCTTAGAATTTTAAGTAATCTCAATGAGGGGCTTGATCCCAGGACCCTGAGATAGTGACCTAAACTGGCTGGGCCACCCAGGAACCCCTGGAAGTGATCTTAATGTAAAATGTATTTGTTCCTACAAACCTCAGTGAGTACTTGACAGAGCATCATTCCAAAAGACCCCCAGGCCACACTGTCATAGCTGCTTTTAATAACCTCATGGTTGATTCTGATCCACAAATGCACTTAAAATTTTTTTCAGATGACTTAGAAATGACCTAAGTTTAGCATCTACTTTTAAAGGGCCTGACCGTACTTAAAAAGGTAAGTGGCTCCTTGAAAGTAGTAGTATTTATGTTTTTGTGACTTATGCATTTTAGCCTATCTTAAGACTCTGCTGTGTGTGAGTTAGGATTATGTTCAGCCTCAAGAAACAGAAACCCACAATAAGACTGAAACAAACCTAATGTTCTCTTGTGAATATAGCCAGTCCAGGGCTGGTATAGCTTTGCAGTGTTTCCAGACCTAGGCTCCTGCTCCCTTATCCCACCTTCAACGTATTACGATACCATTGTTGCGTCTGAATCTCTGACGGTGAGATCCAAGCATTGTGCTCTATTTCTGTCCATGTTTTTCCTAAAATGTGGTGCCCAGGACTGGACCTAATCCTGTTCCCTGGCAGATGAGTAATGTGAAGACAGACGGTCTGCTCGTTGCCTGCTGAGTCCCCAGTGTCGGTGGGGCCTGCTCCATGTCCAGCCATCAACTCTGTTTTGTGGGAAGGAAGGTAGGGGAAAAGAGAATGTCCCTTCCCTTGAGGACACTTCCCAGAATGCCACACTGTTTCTGTGTGTAGACCAGTGGCCAGAATTTCATCAAAAGACCATACCAAACTATTGAGAAATAGTCTATACTTGGAACAGGCTATGTGCTCAGTTAAAATTCAGAGGTAATTTTGCTGAGGAAGAAGGAGAGAATGGAAATGGGGGTGACTGGTAGGCTCTGCCAAATTATAGCTAAAACATACTACTCACTTCAAAGACTGGATTCATGGGACACCTGGGTGGCTCAGTCTGTTAAGCATCTGCCTTCAGCTCAGGTCATGATCCCAGAGTCCAGGAATCGAGTCTCAAGTCAGGCTCCTTGCTCAGTGTTCCCTGCAGTGGGTTCTCTGCCCTGCCTTTTTCTGCCTGCCACTCCCCCGCTCTCTCTTTTGACAAAATAAATAAATAATCAATCTTCAAAGACTCTGGATTCAGTTAAGCCAAAAGTGCCAGTAGATATTCTGGTTTGATAGGGCTGTCATAACCACAAACTGAGTGGCTTGAACAAGGAAGATGTACTGTCTCACAGTTTTGAAGGCTGGAAGTTCGAGATCAAGGTGTTAGCAGGGTTGGTCCCTTCTGAGGGCTTGAACGAAAAATCCTTTCCAGACCTCTCTCCCAGCTTCTGGTGCTTGGTGGCAAACTGTGGCATTCTGTGGCTTGTGGATACACCCCAGTCTCTGCCTTCCTGTCCCCATTGTGTTCTCCCTGTGTGCATGTGTCTACGTCCAAATTTCCCCCTTTTTGTAAGGATACCAGTCATATTGGATTAGAGGCCCACCCAGTTCGAGTATAACCTCATCTGTTTGTTTTTAATTTTATTTTTAAGTAATCTCTATACCCAACATGGGGCTCAAACTCAACTCTGAGCCAGCCAGGTGCCCCTTTTTGACCTTTTATAAAGTAAATTCTGTCCCCAACATGGGGCTTGAATGCACAACCATGAGAGTAGAATGCTCTACCGATTGAGCCAGCCAATTGCCCCTAGTATTAACCTGATCTTAACCTAATTAATCACATCTACAATGACACTGTTTTGAAATATAAGGTCACATTCTGTTGTCTAGAGGCTAGGACTTCAATATACGAATTTTGAGGGGACACAATTTAATCGATGATAAGGTGTAAATCAGAGAACTCAATTTAAGAATAACTTTTCAAAAAAACCAGAAAGGCTTCCCTGCCTGGCCATGGTCACCTGTCCTGTAGCTCCCTTGTGGCAGCAGCAGGGGGCAGGGCTGCACCATCTCCTAGGAGCCTCTTCTCAGTTTGCCCTTGACTGCTGGAAGGATTTTACACTTCACAGAAACCGACAGTTCAGTGTGGGTCTATTTGGGCACTACTACCCCTCCCTCAAAGCTTTGATGGGCATCAAGACCTATGAATAAGCGAGAGAGGAAGTGGGTCAGATGACCACAACCTGTGTGGGTGTATGTAGTAGGTTGGTGGGAAGAGGAGGCAGGAGAGTCACAGACTCCCTGCCTGGTGCCCAGGGCTTTGTGCATGGGAGAAAGAGGGAGGTGGGGATAAAGAGACAGCAGCTTTGAGTTGCTGCCTCCTGCCTGACAGCCTTTCTGCTCCTGGTGGCCAGTCCAGCTCCCGGTCTAAGGAGGTAGGTCAGCACCTTTAGAGCCGGCCAGGGCTGGTGGGTTAAGTCGAGGACCCAACCCTTTTTGGTATAATTCCTGCGTTTCCTGTTAGAACTATTTTATTTTATTTAAAGTTTTTATTTTAATTCCAGTTAGCTAACATACAGTGTCCTATTAGTTTCATCCTGTTATAGTTCTTTCTTTGTTGTGTATTTCTGTGCCTAGGGAAGAAGGCATGATATTCAGCAAGGAATTATTGAAGACCCACTATGTGCCCAACGACTTTCAAAAGATTTATGAAGCAGCTGGGAGTCGACACTGAAGTAGACAGAATTAAACAGTCCAGCATGGAGGACCAAAGCAGTGTCTGTTCGGTGGGGGGAGAGCAGGTCAGGCTGGGGAGAGGAGGAAGCGGGGGGCATGGGACTCCATTCATGAGACCTACAAACAGTCTGGAACCTATGTGCCCTGCTGATTCATCACTGAGAACACTCTTGACACGCTTTCAGATTTTTGCCTTCATCTTCTTTTGTTTCCCAAAGTAATAATTTGTGATAAAAAAGGTAAAGCATTTATTTTATTCATAAAACTATAAAGGAAAATTATTTGTAACCCTTACATACCAGAGAATCAGTGTATTTTTTCTATACTTAAATCTGTATGTAACATTTTTTTCTGAAGTTTTTATCTAAGCATTTGTGCACATAGTTTAAAAAGTCACATAATTCTTTTTAAGCTTGTTGTGAAACCCTCTACTCTACCATTTCTGCTCCCAGGACAGCCAGTATCATCTCTCATGGGGATTATATTGCCCTTTTCCTCTGGGTCTCTAGATAATATATTATCATCACCATATATAGGTTTTTCATTTTTGGCATTATATGAAAATTCCTCTCTTCCTCCTCCCTCTTCCACCTTTTCCATTCCCTCATCTCCCAAAGAAGTTATATCAAATTTTACAGGATTACTTAGCATTTATGTTGTTCTGAGCATGAAAATGGTATTCACAGGTGACAAGACACTACAACCTCTTCTTTCTTGCTCACTTCCTTATTTTTGCCTAGAGGGAGCTTGGTTTCTCATCTGCTTCCTTTGTTGTGTTCTTTTTTTTTTTCTTAAGATTTTATTTATTTGAGAGAATGAGAGAGAAAGCATGAAGGGAGGCAGGGGGCAAGAGGCAGAGGGAAAGGGAGAAGCAGAGCAGGGAGCCCAATGTGGGGCTCCATACCAGCACCCTGACCTGAGATCATGACGTGAACCGAAGGCAGTGGCTTTACTGACTGAGCCACCCAGGCGCCCCGGTTTGTTGTGCTCTTATCCCAAATTCAGCCCCACCCTCTGTGCCAACTGTCAGCTCTTGATACTCAGCCAGAGTACCCATTAACAGCTTCTCCTCCCAGGAGGGGGCTGAGCAGGAGGTGCAGTCCTTGGTGCCTGCCTGGAGCCTGGAGGATCTCTCTTCCCCTTCCGCCTAGGATCCTTCCGTGTCCATCCCCTGTTCTTGGCATCCCATTCTTCCTTGGTCTTACTTTATTTTTCCTCTCTGACTGTCAAAGGAGAATGGGTAACAAGAGGAAACATTTTTAGATCCTCATATACTGGGTAAATCAGCCAAGTACAGTAAGGCCAGTTGGCGGTAGTTTTCCTTCAGAGTGTTTTGATTCCTGATCTTTTATCTTGTGTAACCTCCCTGCTCCTCCAGCCCCCAAGCATGTGAGATCTCTATTCCTGGTATTCTGTCTGTCTTATTTTTATCTAGTGTGCATCAGTGGGCCCTCATTTGTAAATTCAGATTCTTTCAATTCTTGAGAATTTTCTGGAATTCTTTCATTTTCCCCTTTCTCTCTTCTGGTCCTTCTGCTATTCAAATGACCAATTGCCTAACTATCCTTTCATTTTCTTATATTTTTTCTCCCTTTAAAAAAAAAGATTTTATTTATTTATTTGACAGAAAGGGCATAAGCAGGGGGAGCAGCAGGCAAAGGGAGAGGGAGAAACAGGCTCTCCGCTGAGCAAGGAACCTGATATGGGACTCGATTCCAGAACCCTGGGATCATGACCTGAGCCAAAGGCAGACATTTATCTGACTGAGCTACCAAGGCACCCCTTTTCTCTCCTGTTTTTCAGCCACTTGTCTTCTTGCTCTATTTCTGAAAGTCTCCCACATTTTTATCTTCCAACCCTGATACTGAGTTTTTAATGTCTGCTTCCTTTTACTACCCAAGAGATCTGTTTTTGGAATGTTTACATTTTATAGTTACTGTCCTTCTTTTATGGGTGTGGTATCCTTCCCCTCTAAGGATGTTAGTGATTTTTATTAATATTTTCTTCTCCCTACATACTTTGTTTTGTCTAAGTTGATATTTTCCTGTTAGATCCCTCTTCTACAGGATAGAGGCATTTCTTGAAAGGCTAAAGCCACTGGTGTTGTTTGGTAGTAAGAAACTCAGACTGGGGTACTTGGGTGCTCAGTTGGCTAAGCGTCCAACTGTTATCTCAGCTCAGGTCTTGATCTCAGAGTAGTGAATTCAAGCCCCACATTGGGATCCACGCTGGGCTGTGTCAAATAAATAAATAAATAAATAAATAAATAAATGAAATAAACAAAAGAAACTTATCCTGGGGGCTGGGAGCATGTGAGTGTTGGTAGCTGACTTTGACCTTCATTGTAGGGTGGGCTGGCTGGGTTTCATACAGACCTTCAGCTGGTTTTTATTTCAGCCCTTTTCTTTGCCCCACTCAGTGTTCCATTTAGTCTGAGCCTTTGGCAATTCTGCTGTGTAAATGGGTTGGCTCTTGTCCCTACTACTGACTAGGAATCCATTTTTTTGTTGTTGTTTTCCCTAAGCCATTTACCATTTTGTGCATCTGCTTTCCAGTTCCCAAAACATTTTTCCTTTTGTTCCTCTTTCTCCTTGACTGTGTGGGACTTGCCTTAAACTTTGCTTCCTTTAATTGTTGTTAAAGTGGGGTTTCAGGAAGGAGCAAAAGTTAATGTGTGTTTTCAATCTGACATCTTCCTGGGTCTGTTTTTACTTATTTCTTCATGTAGTTTAGTCCCCCAACTTTATCGAAGTGTAATCAAAGTACAATTAACTCCCTATATTTAAAATGCACAATCTAGGGGCACCTGGGTGGCTCAGTGGGTTAAGCCTCTGCCTTCGGCTCAGGTCATGATCTCAGGGTCCTGGGATGGAGCCTTGCATCTGGCTTTCTGCTCAGTAGGAAGCCTGCTTCCTCCTCCCCCTCTGCCTCCCCCTCTGCCTGACTCTCTGCCTACTTGTGATCTCTCTCTCTGTCAAATAAAAAAAATGCACAATCTAATCAATTTTAACATGTCTATACACCTGTGACATCATCATCACAATTAAGATCATGAATATTTTGTCATCATTTCATCATCTACAAAATTTCTTTGTGCCCCTTTGTAATTCTCCCTTAGCCCCAGGCTAAGGGGACACTCCCTTAGTGTCCCCAGGCAACACTAATCTGCTTTTTGTCTCCATCAAATAGCTAACATATTCAAAGATTTTATATGAATGGCATTGTATGGTATGTACTATTTTTTCCTATGGCTTCTTTCAGTGTAATGATCCTTGATTTGCCCATGTTGCATGTATCAATATTTCGTTCTTTTATATTGCTAAGTATTATTCCACAGAATGGATATACACAGTCTGTTCATTCATTCACCTGTTGAGAGACATTTGAATTGTTTCCAGTTTTTGGCTACTACAGATAGAGCTGCCATAAGCATTTATGTCCAAGTCTTTGTCTGACTGTGTTTTCGAGGTTTTGTTTTGTTTTTTTTTTTAAGTAAATACCTTGGAGTGGAATGGCTGAGTCATATGCATATGGTAGGTGTAGGTTTAAATATTTGTAAGTAACCGCCAAACTGTTTTCCAAAGCAGTTATGACATTTTACATTCCCACCAGCAGTGTATGAGAGTTTCAGTTGCTCCCTCTTATTGCCAAAACTTGTGGTGGCCAGTCTTCCCATAATACTTTTTAAAAATGGAGATACAATAGATATACAATATCCTATTCATTTTGGGTGTGCCTCAGAGTGATTTGATGACTTTTATACTATTACAGAATGATCCCCACAATAAATCTAGTGACCATATAAAGTTACTGCAATATTGTTGACTATATTCCCTATGCTCTACATTATATCCCCATGACTTATTTATTTTACAACTGAAAGTTTGTAACTCTTAATCCCCTTCACCTATTTTGCCTGCCCCCCCCACCAGTATCTGCCCCCCTTCCAGTACCTCCCCAACTCTGGTAACCAACAGTTTGTTTCCTTATCTGTGTGTCTGTTCCTGTTTTGTTTTGTTTTGTTTTGTTTTGTTTTGTTTTAAGATTTAATTTTTTATTTCACAGACAGATCACAAGGAGGTGGAGAGGCAGGCAGAGAGAGGGAGAGGAGGAAGCAGGCTCCCCACTGAGCAGAGAGCCCGATGTGGGGCTTGATACCAGGACCCTGAGACCATGACCTGAGCCAAAGGCAGAGGCTTAACCCACTGAGCCACACAGGCGCCCCTGTTCCTGTTTTGTTTTGTTCATTCACTTATTTTTTTTTTTAGATTCTACATATAAGTGAAATCATTCCTTATTTGTCTTTCTCTGTCTGACTTACTTCACTTATCATAATACCCTCTAGGTCCATCCATGTTGTTGCTTATTATATTTTAATTTGCATTTCCCTAATGACTAATGATGTTTAGCATTTTTATGTGCTTATTGGCATTCATAAATCTCCTATGAAGTGTCATTTGAAATCTTTTGTTCATTTTTATTGGGTTGTTTGTGTTCTTATTACATTATAAGAGTTTTTACAAGATATGAATCTTGTTTTTTTCTTTTCCTTTAAAATATTGAGTTATGGTGCACCTGGGTGGCTCAATCAGTTAAGTGTCTTCCTTTGGTTCAGGTCGTGATCTTGGGGTCTTGGGCTCGAGCCCTGTGTTGGGCTCCCTGGTCAGTGCAGAGCCTGCTTCTCCCTCTCCTCCCCACTGGTGCTCTCTCTTGCTATCTCTGTCTCTCTCTCTCAAATAAATACATAAAATCTTAAAAAAAATATATCAAGTTATAATTCACATACCATAAATTTCACCCTATCAAAGAATACAATTCAGTGGTTTTAAGCATACTCACAAAGTCATGCAGCCATCACCGCTATCTAATTCCAAGCATCTTCATTGCTTCATTGCTCACCCCCTCCACAAATCAACAGACCCATTAGCAATCACTGCCCCATCCCTTCACCTAGTCCCTGGCTGCTGCTAGTCTACTTTCTGTCTCTATGGAACATTTGATGTAAACGGACTCATACAACATGTGGTCTTTGTAACCGGCTCCTTTCACTTAGCAGAATGCTTTCAAGGTTCATCCATGCCGTTGCATGTATCAATGCCTCATTCCTTTTTAGGATTGTATAGTATTCTACTGTAGGGATATACTGCATTTTGTTTATCCAGTTATCATTTGCTGTACATTTGAGTTTTTCCCACTTTTTGGCCATTATGAATAATTCCATTATGAACATTCATGTTTAAGTTTTTGTATGAACTTATGTTTAAACAATTCTCTTGATTATATACCTAGGACTGGAATTAATGGGTCATATGGTAACTCGGTGCTTAGCTTTTTGAGTTACTGCTAAACTGTTTTCCAAGGCAGCTGCACCATTTTACATTCACACTAGCAATTTATGAGAGTTCCAATTTCTGCACGTCCTCCACACTTGTTACTGTTTTTTCATTCTAGCCATCCCAGTGGATGTGCTGTGGTATCTCCCTATGGTTTTGATTTATACTTATCCCATGAATAATGATGGTGGGCATCTTTTTTTTTTTAAAGATTTTATTTATTTATTTGTCAGAGAGACAGGCACAGCGAGAGAGGGAACACAAGCGGGGGGAGTGAGAGAGGGAAAAGCAGGCTTCCCGCAGAGCAAGCAGCCCAATGTGGGGCTATATCCCAGGACACTTGTACCATGACCTGAGCTGAAGGCAGACGCCTAACAACTGAGCCACCCAGGCGCCCTTATGGTGGGCATCTTTTCATGGGCTTACTGACCATTTGTAGATCTTTTTCAGAGGAATATTTATTCAATACCTTTGCTCATTTAAAAATTGTATTATTGGGGCGCCTGGGTGGCTCAGTGGGTTGAAGCCGCTGCCTTTGGCTTGGGTCATGGTCCCAGGGTCGTGGGATCGAGCCCTATATCGGGCTCCCTGCTCTGCAGACAGCCTGCTTCCTCCTCTCTCTCTCTCTGCCTGCCTCTCTGCCTACTTGTGATCTCTGTCTGTCAAATAAATAAATACATAAATCTTTAAAAAAAAACAATTGGATTATTGGGGCACCTGGGTGGCTCAGTGGGTTAAAACCTCTGCCTTCAGCTCAGGTCATGATCTCAGGGTCCTGGGATGGGCCGCATCAGGCTCTCTGCTCAGCAGGGAGCCTGCTTCCTCCTCTTTCTCTGCCTGCCTCTCTGCCTACTTGTGATCTCTGTCAAATAAATAAATAAATAAATCTAAAAAAGTTTTTTAAAAATTGGTTTATTGTTTTATTCTTGAGTTGAATATTTGTATGTTTTAGATGCAAGTCCTTTGTCTGATGCATGTGTTGGAAATATTTTCTCCCCGTGGCTTGCCTTTTTTTTAATGGTAACTTTCAAAGAGCACAAGTTTATAATTTTAATGAAGTCCAACTAATTAATTTTTTTCTTTTATGTTTTGTGCTTTTTTGTTCTAAGAAACCTTTGCCTAATTCAAGGATAAAAGATTTTCTCCTATGTTTCTTTCTAGACATTTTATAGTTTTAGGTGGTAACATTCAGGTTCATGATTGGAAGTTAGTTTTTATATATGGTGTGAGGTAACATTCACTTTGATATTGAGGATATTTCCAATTTTTCCTTGATCTGTATTATTACATATATATCATCATGACTGATTATTATTTTGTGTTTCATATGAGGCAGAATGGGAGTGTCATTCCCCTTCTTCCCTACTTTTTTTTTTCTCCCTCCTCACCCTGTCTTACCCTGTCCCATAGCTCTTATGGGAAGGTTTTTCTGGTTTCTGTCTTTTATGCTTTTCTTTCTTTTAAGAGTGAAGATGTAGAGAGATTTTGCCAATGGGGTATATTTTTTTACTAAATATCACCACATTTCTTTCCCTTTGTCCTTGCCAACACTTGGTATGCTCTAATTTTTATTTTTTATTTTTATTTTGCTAATTTGGATGATGTAAAGAAATAACTCATAGTTTTATTTTTCAGTTCTCTAACTGCTAGGGAGTTTAAGTATTTTTCTTCCTTCCTTTTTCCTTTCTTCCTTTCTTTCTTCTTCCTTCCTTCCTTTCTTCTTGTCTTTTTTTTTTTTTTTTTTTTGAGAGAGAATGAGCAAGCACATAAGTGGTACGGAGGGGCAGAGGGAGAGAGAGAATTTTAAGCAGCCTCCATAACCAGCATGGAGCCCAATATGGGGCTCAGTCTTGCAATCCTGAGATCATGACCTGAGCTGAAATCAAGAGTTGGCCCCTTAACTGACTGAGCCACCCAGGTACCCCCTAAGTATTTCTTTATATACTTGTTAACCTTTCAGATTTCCCTTATATGAATTGCCTATTATGGCTATATCCAATTTTCTATTGATAGTTTTCTATAATTCCCCAATTTTTCTTGTCAATTTTAAGATTTTATTTATTTATTTAACAGATAGAAATCACAAGTAGGCAGAGAGAGAGAGAGAGCGGAGGAAGCAGGCTCCTTGGCTGAGCAGAGAGCCCGACATGGGGCTCGATCCCAGGACCCTGAGATCATGACCTGAGCTGAAAGCAGAGGCTTTAACCCACTGAGCCACCCAGGCACCCTTTCTTGTCAATTTTAAAAATTTCATTGTATGTGCTGAATTAGGACTTTTAATGTTTTATTTCTGAAACAAAATATAATATATAAGCAATAACTGCTGTCAATTTTAGACATTGCAAACATTTGCTTCTAATTTATCACTCATCTAGTAACTCTATGATGTTTATTCAGCTGAGATCTCTTCTTTTTATGTGGTCAAATCCATCATTTTTTCAGCTATGATCTGTGCTTTTAAAATCTTTATTCCCTCAAGGTAAAAAAAAATGCCTTCCTACATGCTTATGTTTTAGCTTTATAGTTTAACCTTTTACATTTATATATGTACTCCATTAGGTAGGAGTGTGAGGTAGGGATCCAACCTTGCTTTGTCCATCCTGGTTTACTAGTTTCACGTTCTTTTTTCTTTTTCCTTTTTTATTATTATTTATTTATTTTATTTGACAGACAGAGATCACAAGTAGGCAGAGAGGCAGGCAGAGAGGGAGAGAGGAGGAAGCAGGCTCCCCTCTGAGCAGAGAGCCCAATGTGGGGTTCCATCCCAGGACCCTGGGACCACGACCTGAGCCAAAGGCAGAGGCTTAAACCACTGAGCCATTCAGGTGCCCCTCTTTTCTTATTTTTAAAGACTCATTTATTTATTTATTTTAAGGGGGAGAGGGATAGAGGGAGAGAGAATCTCAAGCAGACTCCTGCACTGAGCACAGAGCTGGTGTGGGGCTTGATCTCATGCCCCTGAGATCATGACCTGAACTGAAATCAGGAGTCGGACGCTTAACTGACTGAGCCACCCAGGCACCCGTCAGTTTCATGGTCCAAGCACAATTAGCACGGCAGCTGGGCCACCAAGTTGCTGGAGAGGGGCATGAGGATCGGGAACCCTGAGTGTGAGGGGCAGAGGAGGACCCATTATGGTGGTTTTCTCCAGCAGCTTTTAGCTAATAAGGCTGAGAGCTGGATTGAGACATTAGGTTTTTTTTCAGGTGTCAGATTTGGAAGGACAAAGAAGGAAGGGAGTTCAGGTCTTGGCAGGGGGCAGGAGGAGCAGACACAATAAGCCCGGAAGTGCTGTGGACGGAAGCAAGTGTCTTCCTGTGGGTAGGAGCTTGAGACTCAGGGACATGCTTAGGTTATAATAAATGAAAAAACGACCACGAAGCCAAATATGTGGGCAGCAGCAGTGCCCAGATGTGCTAGCACAGGTTTCCTCCACCCACTGTACCCTTGTTGGAGTTAGCACAGACCAGGGTATGGCAGGTGGCAGCCGTCAGAGTTAGGCCAGTGGCAGCCGCCCTTTCATGTGGGAATCACTGGGCTGTCCTGAAGGTGCTGGGCCTCAGGCCAGATAGGAAAAAAACCCTCACTGTCCAGAATCCACAGGAGTGGGGTGAACAGGCTGCATATGACTAACTGAAGGCTGAAGAGAAGCTCAGGCCCTGGATGGTGGTGGGTGACAGGAAGCAGAGGAATTTTGTAGACCTAGATGTGAGGGGGAAGCTGGGGGACAGGAGCTGGGCCACAAGGAGTGGGTTTATCCCAGTGAAACAAATATGGGGCTTTGCACTGAGGCAGACTGGCCATGCTGGGTAGGATTGCTGGGTTATGGTGCACAACCATCCCACCATGCCTACCACTTACCATGTTAATGAAGGCTCATGGCTTGCTCACAGACCTCCCTCATGTCATTGCACTGCCTGCAGAACAGGATGTCCTCCCCTTCAAAAAGGCAGAGGAGGAGAACAAGACTGGAAAATTCCCAGTGGGCTTTTTAACACCCCAGCCCAGAATTAACATTTCATTGACTGGAATGGGGCACATGGCTCTGCCCTACTGTGGGAGACCTGAGGAGGGCAGGGCTCTGTGCATCGGGCGGGGGAGGTCTGGAGACCGGCTACCACCAGTCATGTCCACCACAGGACGTGTGAGGATGCGTTTCCTGTCAGGACTGGCTTCCTCCTGGGCCTGCCTGGCTTCTAAGCCCATCCCTGGACTTGCCCTGGATGGGGAGATGTTGTTGAGAAAGGAGGCTACAGGGACCTTAGGAGGGCTGCCCTCCACTGCCAGGCTGGGTGGACCAGCTGGTGAGGAGGATGGGGAGGAGGGGTGGGGCAAGCTCTCTCAGGGCTGCCTGAGGAGGGGTCCTGCACCCTGCCTGGGACCCCCTACCAAGCCTTGTAGGGCTAACAGCCTTGCTTTCAGTAATGAATTTCCCTACCTGCCCTTTCTCACTAAGTGTATTCAGTGCAAAGGGCTCACAACTAGGGAGGGAATGACTCCAAAAATGAATCAAGGTGGGTTATGGCCAATGCTTTGCTATCTTCTCCATTCTTTTCTGGTTATTCTCAGTTTCCTGTAGTGTGGATCGATTTCTGGGACAACTCTGGAAAGTAGCAACTGTTGTGTAATAAGTGAGTGCAAGGTGGGTGTGGTGGACAAGGCTCTGTCTTGGAGGGAGATAGGACTTGGGGTCTCAAGGGCACAGAGTGGGTATCCTTGTTGTTGCTTTCACCGGTGAGGTCAGCCCCCTTGGACTTCCTTTTGGTAACGAAGGAAAGTGAGGCTCAAGTCACTTCAGGGTTTTGCCCAAAGTCATATTGTGTGTTGGTGGGAGAACAAGGCTTGGAGCCCAGCCTCCTGGCCCTGACCTGCCCCTGACCTGTGTTCCTTCCCCCTTCACTTTGGTCCTGTTCTAAGCTGAGCCTGCCGCATGAGACATTTGACACGTTAAGACTGTTCCTTCAGGAAGGCAAAATCAAGTGCATATTCCTTCAGGCCCCCAGGAGCTGAAAACAAGAGGCCTGTGCTCCTAAAACACCCAGGAAAGGCCATGTGAAAACCCAGCAGGCGGGGGTGGGGGCCCAAGGCTTGGGGCCTAGGGTGTCAGAGGGGTGGAAACAGGATGTGAGCAGAGAGGGGCTGTGAGAAGCAAGGTGGCTCCCAGCAAAGTCAGCCACCTGGTACAGCATGTTCTGAGCCACGGAAAAAGACCCTGGGCTGCGTAGGAGTTGTCACATCCTGCTCCCCGATAGGCCTCCCCCGCCCCTTGCCTGGCTCCCAGCCAGGGCAGAATCTGACCCCTGGGTAAGAGGGCAGGTGAGAGGACAGGAATGTTGCCTTTTGGAGAGATAAGGATTAAATCTCTCCAACCCCAGGGAGGCCTCATACCCAAAGGCAAAGCCAAGCATGAAGGAAGAACAGGGCAAATAGCTCACTTGTCCCTCCAGTGAACACTGACATGGACCTGCTCGGCCCAGGCCTGAGCTAAGAGTGGGCAAAGTGAAGCTGCTAAGAATCATTTCCTGACTTCCGGGAGGCCCAAGTATTGGGAGAGTCTCCTGATGGGGCCTGTGAAGGGCAGAGGTGAGCCTGGGCTCTGGGAGGCCCTGGGAGGCCCTGGGAGAGTCCCTTGGTTCAGCCTGAGGATCTAGGAAGGCTTCCTGGAGGAAGTGAGGCGTAAGGGAACTCTTGAAGGAGAGGTTGGTGAGGGGTAGGTAAAGCCATCCCAGGCAGGGTCAGCCAGCACAGGGTGCTGGGGGACACCTGACCTGGGCTGTGTGTGTCAGTGTCCCCAGGGGGCTCTTTTTGCCCACCTGGCCAGAGCCCACCCCTTTGGCCTGCTCAAGACCTGCAATCTCCCCTCTGGCTTGGCTGCTTACGGGCACTGACACTGGCATTCTCTTCCTTTGTCAGGGCACCCCCACCCCTCATCCCTGCAGCAGACCTCGGGCCCCTTCCTCTCACCGTCCACTTGTGGAAGGCTTCCAGATGCTCGCTTCCAGGTCTGGCCCAACTATGATTGCCTCCAGCACCTCTCGCCACCCTGCCGGCCACCTCTGTGTGGTTCGGTGCTTTTCCTTGGTTTGTAATCAGACCTTTTCTCCTAGAGCATTTTCATCTATATTTATGTTTGTATGGAATATAGGGCTTCTGTTTTTTATAAAAATAGTATCATACCATATCCCCTTATTTGTAAGTCCTCTTTTTCCACTTGGTCTGCATCAGTATGTGTGGATTTACCTCACTATTCTTTTACAGATGCTTGGTAGAACTGTAAAAATTATGTATCCAATTTCCCCTCAATTCCAACAATGCTGCATTGCAAATCTCTGCATGATTCTCTTTCCAGAGTGATGCCCGGAAGAGGGGGTGTGGGATCAAAGGGCTTGTGCTTTCACCATCTGGATAGGTCTTGCCAAATTGCTCCCCTCCCCCTCAAATGATACCAACATACACTCCCACCAAAAGGGCATGAGGTTACCTGCCCCTAGTACTGAATGTTTTCGGACCCGCTGAGCCAGTGACACCACCCCATTGTTCCCGTGAGCAGAGCCGGAGGGCAGCGTGTTTACTGAACACTTGCATCTCTTGACCTGCAAATTCTGTGTTGCTTTTCTTTGTTCCTTTTTCTCTCGTGTTCTTTGGCTTTTTCTTATTCAGTGTCGGAGGGCCTCACGTCTTTGCTTTCCTTCACAGTACTCCCTTTCCTCCCTGTTTATTATTTTCTGTGACTGTCATCTGAGTTACATGTTTCTTTCTTTCTTGCCTCTCCCTCCCCGCCTCATGAGAATGCAAGAACCCAGAGGGCAGGGATTTTGTCATTTAATGTATCTTGCACTCAGGACTTGGCACAGAGTAGGCACTGCCAAATGAATTGTCCTGTGAATGAATGAGTGAATAATAACCTTTTATCTGTTATTTTTCAAATGTTTTCTCCATGTCTGTCACTTGCCTTTTACCTTTGCTTATGGTGAGTCTGATCAGATAGGAAAAGTTAATTTATATGAGTTCAAATCTATCAGTTCTTTCACATGGGGCTTTTGTGTTCTGCATTTTGCTTATAGCTTTTTAACCCCAAAGTTATAAATTTATTCTGTTGTGTATTTTCCCTAATATTTGCATATTTGGTGTTATTTTAAGTGATGTATTCCACATGGTATGTATATTTGTGCATATAAGATGTAGATCAAAAAGTCTGAAAAAGTGGATGGCCAGCTGCACTATTGTGGTACGTGGAAAAATCCAGTCTTTGCTCTGTTGGTTGGGGGTGCCATCATCACTGGTGGGCTTTTGGAACTTCTAATCGGTTCCATTGCTCCATCTGCCTATTTCTGTGATGGAACCACACTTTAAAAATCACTAGACTTTTATAGGTTTTTTTTAAAGATTTTATTTGTTTATTTATTTGACAGACAGAGATCACAAGTAGACAGAGAGGCAGGCGGGGGGGGGGGCGGTGGGGGGGAGGGAAGCAGGCTCCCTGCTGAGCAGAGAGCCCATGCGGGGCTTGATCCCAGGACCCTGGGATCATGACCTGAGCCAAAGGTAGAGGCTTTAACCCACTGAGCCACCCAGGCGCCCTTATAGTTTATTTTTATATCAACTATAAAATTGGGACAAGTCCTCCCTCTTTGTTCTTAATTTTCAAAAATTTCTTGGCTATTTTTGTACATTTTCTCTTTGACATGAATATGATAACCAGCTTGTCAGATCTCATTAAAGCATCTCATGATTCTGGTTAGATCATAAATGCATTTATAGATCAAGTCAGGTTGGACCCCACACCTTGATCTAGAATATTCTTGTTATGGGGCATGATATAATTCTCTGTATACTTAACTCTATCATGTCCTTCAACCAAATTGTACAGCTGTCTTTTATTTTATTTTTTAAAAAGATTTCATTTATTTGTTTGAGAGGGAAAGAGTATAGCCAGGGGGAATGGCAGGGAGAGAGTGAAGCGAGCTCCCCCTGAACAGGGACCCCGACGTGGGGCTCGATCCTAGGACCCTGGGATTATGACCTGAGCTGAGACTGTAAAGTGTCCCTTCACAGCTGTCTCCATATAGGTCTTATGCATTCCTCTTAGGCTTGTTTCTTGGTATCTTGCAGCTTTTGTTAATGTTTTGAATGGCAAAGTTCTATTACAGGTTTCCATTTTTTGTTTTGTTTTGTTTTGTTTTGGGTTTTTTTGGTATACAGGAAAGCAACGATTGTTGTATGATGATCTTGTCTCTGGTTACCTTGCTGATTTCCCTTTATAGCGTGTGTTTTGTCAGATGATTCTCTTAGATTCTTCTGACAGGTAGTTATATTTTCTACAAATAACAATGGTTTATGATCTTCTCCTGCATCTCTTTCTTGTCCCATTGAAAGGCCAGGACCCTCCAAACTCGGCCAATCGGCTGTGCTAGTGGGCTAGCTTGGCTTGTTTTTCCCTCTGGGAGAGTGATCCTGTAGCTTCGCTGTTAAGTGTGATGTTTGCTGGACTTAAGAAGGCTTCTATTTTTCTATTTCTGGTATTCTAAGAATTCTGCTCTTCTATTATCTTGATTGAGTGTTAAATGGTATCAGTTTTTGGGGGCCCCTGGGTGGCGTAGTCAGTTAAGCGTCTGACTCTTGGTTTCGGCTCAGATCATGACCTCAGGGTCGTGAGATTGAGCCCCGGTATCAGGTCGGGCTCTGCACACAGTGAAGAGTCAGCTTGAGATTCTCTCTCTCCTTTGCCCTCTGCCAACCCCCACCTCTCTCTCTCAAGTAAGTAAATTAATCAAAACAGAATCAGTTATTTGACAAGCTTGCTTGGGGTGGTAGAGCCTGGGATTTAGCTGGGAGCATGGCTGCTAGGATCCCGAAAGCCTTCCTTGTGGTTAGGGGTGGCCCAGGTCTGACTGCTGGGTCACGAGCCTGTTGTTCCATAATTCTTCACATTATTTACACACAGACAGCCCTTCGTAGTTTCCAAAATGCCTTCCCCGAAGGTGGCTCATTCATTTCCCACAACAGCCAGGCAGACAGGCGAGGTGGCGCCCCTTTCCCAGGAGGCAGCTGAGGCTGACTCAGCAGCCACAGCACGCCAAGGGGGCTGCCCGGTAGGGCTCACTGGGAAGGGGAAGGCACCTCCTTGTTGGTATGCAAGCAGTTCCTGTTTCCCTTATTTGACTGGGGCTGCAGAGTCTCCTCCCCACTGATTCCTGTCACCTGCATAGGGGGACCTGCAGGGTGGGGGCGTCAAGGAGCCTGGCCTGGCTTCACCTCAAAGCTTCCAGGCTGCCCGACCCAGTCCCATGTGGGCAGCCCACTGTTCCAGATGCTCTAGCACCCATTCCGTCCGCCACCAGGATGCAGTAAACCTCTCCTCCAGCCCCGAGGCTCTGGATGGGGAAATGGGAGACGACTGAGGCTAAGCCCAGCAACTCCTCTGGAACCTGCCCCTGACCCTTCCCCATAGAAACCAGGGCTGCCAACTGTCCCAGCTTCACTGCTCAGCTTGGCTCTGGCAGGGGGATTCTTTCAGACTGGTTTGGCCTCCAGGACCTGGGGAAGGTTGGCAGCATCTGGGTAGCCCCATGGCTGGACCCATGAGCCATAGACATTGTGGGCTAGGGTCTGAGGCCTGGGCCCAGTGGGTAAAGGGTGCAGGGAAGTGATATTCTGGTGTGTGAGGAAGCCACCAAAAATCTTGTTCTACCTGGTGAGCATCCTGTGCTGGAAGGAGCTGTCTAGGTCATGTTTGCCATCCCCCTGCCTCAGCAGAGGCTTCAGCCCCCAGACAGAAAGATGTCCCTGGACACTGGGGCAACTTCCCTATGGAGGGCAGGGGAAGTTCTGCGTTCTGACCTTGGCTGACCTCAGAGTGCTGCTTCCTCTCACTCCTTCAAGGACAAATGCTTCACACCGGGAATGGACCTGACCCTGACACTGGGAGTGGCAGCTGTGCTCCTCCTCTTGGGGGGAGGTGGGGGAAGGGGGAGGTCAGTCCACCCCTCTGCCCTGGGGAGTGTCCCTATAGTGGCAGCTGTGCTGGGATGTTGTGGGACCACAGGGCAGAGCAGGCTCCCAGAGACACTGAGCCCAACGGGAAATCCACGGGGGCTACACTAGGGCCCAGGAAGTTTTCCTGGAGAAGGTGGCTCTGGCCATCCAGGGGCAGGGCAGAGTAAGGGTAGAGTTTAGAAGGGGGCGGGGTTGGAGGGTGGATGGGGTCTTGCTGAATGGGACCACATGTGGTCTCTGAGCTTTGAGAGGTGGGCTCCACACCCAGCCATGTGAGGTTATTAGGGGCCCCCACACTTCCTGTCAGAGAGAGGAGGCTGCAGTTCTGGGGGGAGGACCTGCCCATGGCCACACAGGGTCTCTGGGAGGATATTTAATAAACAGGGCTGAGGGTGGGAGGTGGGAGTTGCTGGGGAGGAGAAGAGGGGAGGAGAAGAAAGTGACACCAGGGGAGGGAAGAGGAGGGAGAAGGCAGAGAGGGGTCAGTGGCCTCCCAAATGTAGGCCTTTCCAGCTGCAGCATGAGCTGCCTTCCTGGGCACTGCTCTGCCACCCTTCTGTGGATCCTCTGGGGTCTGGGAGAGACAGCATGCCCTCTGGCTCTCCTGTGTTCTTGGTGACTCTTCCTCACCCTCAGCACCGGACCAGCAGTGGGGAGGCTCTAGCTACACGGATTTCTAGCCCAATGACTACTGTCATGGGGTCATATCCTGGGGCCCAAGGCCTGGGTCCAGCCTCCTGCTCTTTCTCACTTAGGCCCACTGCTGGGTGATCTTGCAGTCTCAGTCAGCCCCATGGTGGCAGGAACATCAGGCATCTGGGCCTACCTGGCCCCTGCAGGTAGCTGGGCCTAGGTAAGTACAGGTGAGCTGCCTGGCCTAGCCTCCAGGGGCCTTTCCTGTGTCAGACAAAATCTGAGGCCTACCCCTGTCCCTGGGGAAACAGAGGCAGGTACTCCTTGCCCAGCCCCTGCTCTGCATGAGTCAGGCTGAGGACAGGGCCAGCCGCTACCCCCTGGAAAGAAGCAGGGACAGCAAGGTTAGCCTTTCTTGGTTGGGATGCTCTAAAAGGACCAGCCAAGAATATGGCCAGGCCTGGCCCCTTGAAAATTTCGGTCTGTATGGCCCCCTCTCTGAAGCAGGGGTTCCTGACTTGGGGTAGCAAGTAGGCTCTAAGGAATTGTGTCAATGGGGACACCAGCAAGGCCCAGCTCATAGTGAAGGGTCCCTGGGGCACCCGGCAAAGTGCCTGACCCCCAGGGGAGCCCATGCCACTGTATTTGCAAAGTTGAAGACTAATGAAGGCCATCTTCTTTAGCCTTGAGATCTCCTAGGGTGATCTTCCCTCCACAGAACAGCACTGATGATGGGGAGCTCAGACCTTACAAGGACTGTGTGTGTGCGTGCGCGTGTTTCGGCTCCACACTGCTGAGGCCAGGCCCCGAGAAATGACCCTGTGTGGAACCCCCAGCTTCTTTCTGGGGCAGTGCAGACAGGGTGGGGTGGCTGTGCGGGGGGCGGGGGGCCTGCGACCTTCCTCCCACCTCCCTGAGCTGTCTGAGTGAGAAGTGGACTAGGAGGCGGAGGGCACTTGTATCTAGGCTGCACAGCGGTGCTGAGTTCAACGGGTGCGGCGCTGGAGGGCGGAGGCAGTCTCAGGGCTGGTGGTAAGGAGTGAAGGTGTGTGGGCTGAGGCGTGTGTGAGGCAGGGCTGGGCCCTGGGGCCTTGGGGGCAGGATTGATCATGCAGGGGTCTCTGGGCTGTCATGGGGCTAAGGAGGCCACACCCTGGGGCTGTGCTCATGTCTGTGCACAATGGGAAGGTGGTTGGGTTTGATTGTGTGTGATGGTCTGTGACACCGTCTGTACACGGACAGGTTGTGAGTGTATGACTCCATATGCACGTGTGTGCACGCATGTGCACGCGTGCACATCCCTCTCTGGGTATCCAGGGGTGACTCCATGAACACTGATGGCTTCAGCTTTTCTTCAAGGGCAGCATAATCGGATCTGTGGCCCTGATCCTCCTAATCCTCTCCAGGCACTTCCTCTCCGGCTGCCCCCCTCCCCAGCCATCTGTGCTGCTATAGGCAGCCCTGGGCCCAGGGCACTTCTGGGCATCCTGTCTCCCCCAGATCCCAGCTCTTCTCTGGCTGTGGCATAAGGAGCCTCCCCTGTCTCTGCCCTTTTCCCTCTCACGTGCCGAGTAAGCAGCCTTCTTCCCGACTGCGAAACGAGTCCTAGGAGGTGTGAGCACACAAAACAGCTGGTGTCCCTTGGCTGGCTTCTGGGTCCCCTGGCTGGGGGGAGCAGGTGCCCAGGTGGGGCTCAGTGTCAGGAAGGAGGAGAGGCAGGCTTGGCCCCTTCTTTCCCTTAGCCAGGCATCCACCCCTCCTCCAAGCCTCTGCCCACACAGTCCCTGCTGCTTCTCCCCACACCCATCTGGACCCCTTCTCCATCTTCACTACCACTGCAGGTCCGACCAGGTCCCTGAGCCCCCAACGGCTCCCCACGTAGGTCACATGGACTCTTCTGCTCCCGTGCCAGCATGTTTGCTCCCCGGAACCAGTCTCTGCTTTGGGGACCTGAGGGTACCTCTTCTGTTCTGGAGCCCGGAGAAGGTCAGGTTGAAGGGCTCAGCAGGTAGAGCATCCTGACACTGACCTTTGTTCAACATTGTGGATTTTCAGCTTCCTGTGTGATCAGCTCCCTGTTCGAGGGCTAGCTGGGGGCAGAGAGGCAAGGTGACACGTCTACAGGGATGCGCCAGGGGCCCGCTGTGGGCTGGGCCCTGTGCTTGCCTGCGCCCTGTGTGCCCTGCTTCCTCAGGGGGTTTGTAGCTGACCAGGAGAGAGCACTGAGGCCCCCAAAAGAGCCAGGTGCTCCTGATGGTGGCCTGTGTGGCCAGAGCCCAGCTGAGAGAAGGGCTTTGGGCAAGGGTGGGAGGCAGGTCGGAAGAGCCTGGGTGGGTGCGGATCTGGATTCTGAGGGCAGGACGGAGGGACAAGAGATTGTGAGTTTGAACTCTGGTTCTACCATCTACCAACTATGACAGTTTGGGTAAATTAGCCTCTTGGTGCTTGGGCCCCCTATTTGTATTTGGGGTACTGGTCATTCCTGCCTCTTAGGGCTGTCTGAGGTTTAAATGTGATAATTCCCGGGCGCCTGGGTGGCTCAGTGGGTTAAGCCGCTGCCTTCGGCTCAGGTCATGATCCCAGGGTCCTGGGATCAAGTCCCACATCGGGCTCTCTGCTTAGCAGGGAGCCTGCTTCTCCCCTCCCCTCTCTGCCTGACTCTCTGCCTGCCTCTCTGCCTACTTGTGTAATCTCTGTCTGTCAAATAAATAAATAAAATCTTAAAAAAAAAAATGTGATAATTCCCATAAAGGTTTCAGGGCAGAGCCAGGCATGTGGCAAACACTCAGTGTTAGTGCTTATGGTTGTCTTTGTGAAGAAAGATGAGACAGGTGTTCGCTGGTGGAAGGGAGGCTATAGGACACATACCCGAGACAGGGTAACCTCATGGTGAAAACCTTGGTGCCAATCCCACTGTTCACAGGTTGTGTGGCCTTGGTCCACCACCTCACCTTCTCTGGGCCTGGGCTCTCCTGTCTGCAGAGAAGGGTAACGATGCCATCCCCCTCAGCCTAGATGAGGCAGTGCTTAGAAGGCAACCAGCCCGGGACACCTGGGTGGCTCAGTTGGTTAAGTGGCTGCCTTCGGCTCAGGTCATGATCCCAGTGTCCTGGGATCGAGCCCCACATCGTGCTCCTTGCTCGGCAGGGAGCTTGCTCCTCCCTCTGCCTCTGCCTGTCTCTCTGTCAGCCTGTGCTCTCTCTCTCTCTCTCTAATAAATAAATAAAATCTTAAAAAAAATTAAAAAGATTCTCTCTAAAAAAAAAAAATGATAAAGCCTTCAGAAATATTTAAAAAAAAAAAAAAAGAAGAAGAAGAAGGCAACCAGCCCAGGGTTAGTAACACTAATGAGGGCAAAGAGAGGTGAAGTTACTTGTCCAAGGTCTCACAGCAAGGACGCAGCCCTGCTGTTTGAGCCAAGGCAACGTGGCTCCTGAGCCTCCAGGGCTCCCCGATCACGCGGCTGCCATTGCCATGCTCCTGCTGGTACTACTGGTCTTCAGGGGAGTGGAGCGGCTTGGTCTCTGGTGGTGGTAGAGGAGCAGGGGTGACAGGTGGGAAGGAGCAGTTGCTGGCTCCTCTGGGCCTCCCAGGCCCCTGGCCACGGCTTCCACTCCACCCCGCTCTGGCTGCGGTCAGCCCCGAGAGTCCTCTTGTCACAGAGCCACACACCCTGGGGCCAGAGCGTGGTCACTTTTCTGAGAATCCCTCGCCTCTCACCTAACTGTTCCCACTGGTGACAGAGCTCTCCCTTAGCAACTTCTTCTCTTCTCAGTGACTGCACCCTGAGCCAGGGGCACATCCAGCCGACAGGGTGGGAATGGAACACTTTCACTGCTGTGCCAGCCGAGGGCTGGGGGCCCAAGGGGTGCTGGGGGGGTGCCTGCCAGGGAAGAGTGCAGGGAGAAGGCGTCACCTGGCCCCAAGCCCAGGTGCATCCGGGGGTGCAGCCAAATCCAGGGTGCTCTGATGGACATGCCGTGGAGCCTGGCTCTCCACGAGAGGAGCTGGCTCTGGCCGTGGCAATGGGACTGCTCTCCCAGTT
This sequence comes from Taxidea taxus jeffersonii, assembly GCA_003697995.1. Taxonomy (NCBI): domain Eukaryota; kingdom Metazoa; phylum Chordata; class Mammalia; order Carnivora; family Mustelidae; genus Taxidea; species Taxidea taxus. The sequence goes on from ML108333.1 coordinate 240,440, forward strand.
GCTCGTCCTCAGGGCAGTGGCCTCCTCTCCCCTCCATGCCTCATGCTCCTCTCTCAATGGGAGACCACAGCGGGAGGGACAACCAGACCCTATAGAATGCCACAGAAGCTGGAAGGGGCTGTCAGGTCCTCTCCTGGGCAACAAGTCCTGCCTCTCTTACCTGTGTCATATCACCTACCTGTGTCACACTCTTTAACATCTTTGGGTTCCATCTGTACCATTCAACTGTATCATTACTCTAGGTGGATAACTAGTCTCACTTGCCATGAAGACAACATAATCTCGAAAACAAATATTCCTGAAATGATGAGGTCAGCTCTCTGAGGGCAGTGGTTTGCGATTTATTGCTGTGTTCCCAGCACCCAGAAAAAGTACCTGCCATATCACAGGTACTCAAAACACATTTCTCTGAGTGCGGGCCCGGTAAATGAACAGAAAAGAAAGAGTGATCTGGAAATGGATGCTTGGGGAAGGCACCGATAAAAAAGCCACACCCGGGCGCCTGGGTGGCATCGTTGGTTAGGTGTTCTTGGTTTCTGCTCAGGTCAGGATCTCAGGGGCGTGAGATCGAGCCCCGCGTTGGGCTCCATGCTCATTGCAGAGTCTGCTTGCCCCTGTCCTCCTGTTTTTTTTTCTCTCCCCGCTTTCTCTCTCTCTCAAAAATCTAAAAAAAAAAAAAAAAAAGCCATACCAGCTCCAAGTGGAGACTTTCTTCTTGACACACTCATTGTGTGGAGGAGCTTGCCTGCCAGTACTGCTGCCCACAGATACATGTGACCATGGGACCCACATATGTCTCCCTTTCGGTCACTGGAGGACCCTCTTCAGAGTCGGCCTTTCTGAGGGCTGGACGCCCAAGCTGAATGTCTGCTCTGCCCCATCCTCCCCACTGTGCTGGACAGGGCCATCTTCGAAGAACATGGAGCCTCTGTCCCCGCCTGGCGGGAGCCTGTGGGGGTGGCCGCCCCGCCTCCTAGGCAGAGGCCTGGCACAGGAAACCTGACGTCATCCTGACTCACTGCTGAGATGAGGCTGGGGGAGGCCACAACTCGTCACTCTCACCTTCTTCCCCACCTGGCACAAGGATGGTAGCCACACCATTCATTTCTTCCTTCCCCCCCTGGGGCATGGGCTTGGGGCATAGGTTTGGAAGGAGGAGGAAGGAACCCCAGACTCAAGCCCACAGCAGTACAGAGCTTGGAGCTCCGTGTCTGTGGAAGGGAAACTACTTTGTGTGGGGGCTGGGTCAGGCTGTGTTGGTCGGGGCAGGGGAAGCCAGGAGTCCCAAAGGCAGGAGGTGAATGACACCCCGCTGTCAAAACAGGTGGTTACAAAGAATAGCACAGCATCATTTGTTCCAATTATGTATTTTAGTTAAAGACTGAAGCCGGGCCCCAGACCGACTTGATCGTGTTTGCTCTGTAACAGCCAGGCCAGGAATACCAAAGAACCTGAAGCCTCCGAGTCCAGAACACCCCTGCTGCCATCCCTTATGGTCTAGTGATGAGGAGCGGGGGGTCCTCCCTCCAGAACCTTAAGCCTGGGGGGCATCCGGCTGACCGAGACCCCTCCCGAGTCTCCACCCGTGTGCCCAGAGCCCTGCCTCGTCTCTGCAGTGGGAATGGTGTTCCTTCAGGAGGTGGCCAAGGAGGGGAGACATCCCGCGCTATGACTCACCAGAGGTCTGGGGATCTTTAGTCAGAGCAGAAGTGGGAGTGGCATGTGGGCTTGCGTCCTCCCTCTCTTGTTACTCTGGCCTTGGGCTTTCACACAGTTATTGGAGGTGGGGGTTACCCCAGTTTGGGAAGAGGGGAAGGAGGCAAAGGGAAGCCCTGCTTTCATGGCTAAGTCAGGCCTCCTTGATTCTGTGTTTCAGAGCCACAGAATGGACAGCCCCGAAGCAGGTGGCATGGAGGAGGTGACATCCATGCCTCCACCCCAGGCAGAGTGCTGGGCAGGGCCCCTGGGACTGTGCTGCTAGAGCAAAGCTTTCACAGTGCACTCCCACTCCCCAGTGGAACTTTCCAGCAAGGTGCAGGCCCTTTTCCCCAAGGAGGGGGTCAGGCTCAGCCTGGCGTGGGAGCCTAGGGTCTGCAGCCCCACCACTGAGCTGGTTTTCACTCCTGAGCCAAGATCTCAACTGGTCAGTTTTCTCTCCTCCTCCCCTAGGAGCTGGGAAGCTGTGGCTCCCAGTGGGACAGGTGACGCCAGCCCTACGGGTTAGCAAGACTGGACCTGACTGTTCTTTTGCATGCTCTGTAATTTGCCCCTGGAATCAGCCATTAAGTCATTTGCCGGGCTGATGCCAAGGATAAGGCCTCCGCATATCAGCCTCTGGGATCTGTGGCCCAGACTCCCCGGCTCTGTTGTGGGCTTTGCCATACCAGCCTCCAGACTGGCCTGTAGGGAGGGATAGGACACTAGAGGAGCCCAGACAGTGGTGTGGCCTTGTGGCCTTGGAATCAGTGTGGGTGAGTGCACAGTCTATTATGAGCTCCCATCTTACAGATGGGGACACTGAGGCATGAGAGAGTGACACAGATGCATCAACACACCATTTTGAGGAGTTAAGAGTTTATAAATCAAGCAGAGGGCTTGAAGGTCAACGTGGGTCCTATCTGCAGCCCTCCAAGGCAGTCTGGATATAGGGGACCGCAAGGGAGCTGAAAGGATCTCACAGAGGACACTGAGTAGTGGTGTGGGGGGGATGGGAGCCTAGGAGCTTGGGTTCTGAAATCCCATGCAGCTAGGGGTGGGCATGAGGGCAGCTCCTGCTCCAGGATGCTCTTCCCTCCACCTGAAGGTTTCTGCTTTGGAGTTTACCTGTCAATATCTCTTGCCCCCAACCCAGAGGCCCAGCTCCTCTCCCCACACACAGCTGGGCCTTACCACATCCAGTCCCTGGGCGGACAGAAGGGGTGTAGATTACGGAGCTCCCCATTCTCACTGCTCATTGCCTTGCTCAGGTGCCAGTCCAAGGTCCCTACTGGAAGTAGCGGGGGTGGGGGGCTGCCACGGTCCAGGGAGGGCTGAGAAGGGGCGTGGTAAAGGGGTGGAGGCAGATTCTGGTAGTTCTTCTCCTTCCCCTTCGTGAGGCTCCTTGAAATTCCCACAAGGCCCCAGGGAGAGCCCAGCAACGTCAGCAGAGTTCCCCTTCCGAGCTGGCCTGTGACTTGGGGAAGTGCTTCACCCTGGGCCTCTGGGGTTTCCCTGGGCCCCAGGGGAAGCCTTGCCCCACTCTTAACTGGAAACTTATCATAGGCCCTCTGCTGTTTCCCTGGAAGGCCCAGGGGTCTATTTCATGCCAATGTCCAGGGTCTTGGGCCCAAAGGACAATGGTCTGGACCAGGTTGGCCACTAACGTGCTGCCAGGCCCAGAGTGCTGGTCTCAGCTGCACAACACCAGAGAAGGAGAAGTAAAGTTCCTCCTTCCCAAGGTTTCTAAGTAGAAAAAGGACATCTCAGCACGACTTTCCACTCCCCATTGTAGAAATCCCGGCCATCTCAATTTTTGTTGTAACAAATCCCCAGAGGGAAAATCTTGGAAGACAAAGGGAGAAGGGAGAGGAAGCATGCCAAGGAGCACCTCTGGCCCCAGAGTCTCTGGGCAATGGGGCTGTGCATCTGAGACACCAGTTCCCAAGGACTGAACGGTGTGGAGCAGGTCATAGCGTGGGAGCGTTCTTCCAGGCTCGGGCGCAAAGGTGGGGGGTAGCACCTGGGCCCCACCAACTCTGGCAAAACCCTTCCCTCAACAGCTAGTCTCCGCTTCCTCCCCCCTCCGCCCGCCCCGTCCCCGCGCC